>JAXIVJ010009099.1:0-52531 GCA_036785665.1 Chirona hameri
CTCTCGCTCTCGCTCTCGCTCTCCGCTCTGCTTCTCTCTCGCTCTCGCTCTCGCTCACGTCTCTCGCTCTCGCTCGCTCTCGCTCTCGCTCTCGCTCTCGCTCTCGCTCTCGCTCTACGCTCTCGCTCTCGCTCTCGTCTCGCTCTCGCTCTCTCTCTCGCTCTCGCTCTCGCTTGTTCGCTCTCGTCTATCGCTCTCGCTCTCGCTCTCGCTACTCGCTCTCTCTCTCTCTCTCTTCTCTCTCTCTCTCTCTCTCTCTCTCTCTCTCTCTCTCTCTCTCTCTCTCTCTTCCTCTCTCTCCTCTCTTCTCTCTCTCTCTCTCTCTCTCCTCTCTCTCTCTCTCCTCTCTCTCTCTCTCTCTCTCTCTCTCGCTCTCTCTCTCTCTCTCATCTCTCTCTCTCTCTCTCCTCTCTCTCTCTCTCTCTCTCTCTCTCTCTCTTCTCACTCTCTCTCCTCTCTCTCTCTCTCTTTCGCTCTCCTCTCTCTCTCTCTCTCTCTCTCTCTCTCTCTCTCTCTCTTTCTCTCTCTCTCCCTCTCTCTCTCTCTTCTCTCTCTCTCTCTCTCTCTCATTCTACACAATCTCACTCTCTCTTCTTCTCTACCCCTCGGCCTCTCTTCCGACACAACCCTCATCTGCCGTGCCTCCCGTTCCGTGTCCGTCATTGCTTCATCGCCATCTGCCGCAGTTACAACACTCCCGCTTCCCGCAGACGGCTCCGAATCATCGGAGATGCTGCGAAGATCGCCGTGCCGGTCATCCGTACAATGACTGTTACAAGAAGTACGAGAGCATCAACCCGATCACTCCCGGGGATGGTGTGCGCCGGCGGCGACCAGCCCAACAAGGGTCCCTGTGTGGTAAGGACCAGTCCAACGAAGGACGCTGGGTGGTGAGGGACTTATAGAGAGACAAATATTACACAATTTGTTAGTTTTCATATGTCAAGAATATTCCGTAATTTGAATGAAGGGGTGCCTACGTGTATTTTCACATTCGACATCGACAACTTTCTTTTTCACGTAGGACATACAAATCCATCACAACCATTTCAGAATGTCAAAACTGATTGTATTCGCCCTGAAACAAACATTTGATCTTGGCTTCCTCAAAAAGGAGGATTTGGAAAGGCAAGTATCGATGCTGCCGGTGACAGTTCTACATGGGAAGAGCTACCTTGACCCGGCATTTCAGTTTCACCTGTATTCCAAAGCAGCCCCAAAGTTTGATCGCCGAATGACTGGATGATTGCTGGTCTCCGTTTCAGGGCGACTCTGGAGGACCGCTGCAG
Source organism: Chirona hameri (assembly GCA_036785665.1). NCBI lineage: Eukaryota > Metazoa > Arthropoda > Thecostraca > Balanomorpha > Balanidae > Chirona > Chirona hameri. The sequence goes on from JAXIVJ010009099.1 coordinate 1,290, forward strand.
TGCCGGAGGAAGGACGGCGCCTGGGTACAGATCGGTGTCACCAGCTGGGGCGTCGGCTGCGCGCGACAAAACTATCCAAGTAAGGCGACGTTCAGCCATATCTCGAAAGTTTGAAATCGATGACGAACTCGCATGTGGCCCGGGTATGCAAAACATGTATAAAGTCTTGAGCTATCACTAGTTCCATATTGGTCTTTAGTAACTACGACTAAGCATTACTAAAAGCTAAGCAATAACGTTTTTTTCCTGACTAAAATAAATACAACTTTTTGAACTACTTCATTGGCAATATCGTTTGTAATGCCCAATCGTGTTTCAGCTATTATTTTGCCCCGTTGTTCCGTTTGAATATTTTGTAGGGATAAATTAATAAATCTCTTATAAACAGGTGAGTAAGTCTGCATTTCTATCGTATGCAATCATACCGTCAATTGGTTCGCAATTTCGAGAATTCGTTTATCGAATTATTTACTTCCGAAAACCGTTGCGATCTCGTTTTTCTTTCACGGGGCTACTATCATTTGTTTTGCTCTCTCTACATTCCTGAAGTGCTGGTGGATATTCCTGACATCCATAAACTATGAATAGCTCATCACCGAGCCCCGCCCCCAGCGCCATCGCCTCCAGACATGGGTTAACGCTCCGTGAATAAAGCGAAGAATGCACCGGCAACATTCCGGACCCGGTCCTGCCATGGAAAGTTCGTCTTTCAGCCGGCCACTGAACTCAATCGTTGGAAAGTCACTGGTCAAAACTAGAGCCCTTCATGGAATGGGAATGGGGCATGGGAATGGGAATGGGATGGACATGGGTGGGAATGGGTCATTTTTTTTTTGGAAATGTAATTTTGTTGGAACGGGTTTGGGACAGACCATATATTTTTTTAGCACCACAAAAAGTGAAATATGCTGAAAAGGGTGCGAATGGGAGCCCCATTAATTATGAATTCGGATTGGAACGGGTTTGGGTCTGGCTGAATGGGCTGGAACGGCATTGGGGCTTAAAATGTGGCCCACGAAGGGCTCTAGTCCAAACGCACGGTACAAGCCACAGAACGTTGGTGTGACATCAAACGCTGTCAATCAATAGTGTAAATACTCGTTTTGTTTTATTTATCATTCGCTGTTGCGATAAATGTTTGGTATGTTTTAAAGTTCCGTTGTACCTCATCAAATGAGACAGTACTTTACAAATCCGTCATGATTAATGTTTTTACCGTTCCTCGATTTGCTATTGACACTCCTATCGTAATTCGTCTCTACCCAGAGCCGAATGCTAACTTGGTTAATTGCCAGAACCAGAAGGCTACTTGTGAAGACAAACGAATCTAAACTTCCGTGCATTCACATTGAAGAGTGAATTTGGATGCGGTGTTATGATACCAATCTGTCTTTATTTTTTATAGCAATATATATTCCCGCCCGGTGCTGGGAAATTATGCAATTTTCACCGAGTTTTTTATGCGGAGGACCGAGGGCCTAGGCCCGAGGTACGAAGCAAAAAAGCGAGGTGAATATTGCATAATTTGCCAAACACAAGGGTGGGAAGCTATTTACCGCATGCCGCTAACGTTCCGCAACAACACGAATACAAGCTAATTAAAGTGTAAAGTAAGTCATAAAGCATGGAGAATGATGGTTGTATTGAAAGGCCATTCTTTCCTCCATATATAGGCATTAACGTATTCGGAGATGAAGAAGATACTCCAGGACAGAAGACTAGAAATTCGCAATGACCCACCTGCATTTGTATTGGAAACGCGACATATAAACGCTTTTGTATCAACAGCGCCAGAGTCTGAAAATGTGTTCTACAATGCTCTGCTATGGCATAATGTCGTATGCACTTCTGTTATGGCACTTCCGCTCTCAATATTCTGTTAAATAATTGTCTTGGAAAATCAAAATGACCTAGGTAAAAATCGTTTCCCAAATACCTTTAACATTAGCCGCAGCGGGCCGAAAGCCTTTCCCAAAAGCACGTGCTAATGTTGAAAGGATATCTCGGCATGTGGTAAACTCGATACAAGATCAAGCAATATCTTTTCGTGAGGAACGGATGGAATTTGTTTTCTAACCGCCAAATTAATTTCGTTCGTACGCGACGGCCCACCCGCCTCTGACCGCCCCTTCCTTCTCCAGGTGTGTACGTCAAAATAGCCGACTACATCAACTGGATCTACTTCCATCTCGCCAAAGACTACCTGGCTGCGCTGCGGCAGGCGCGGCGGGCACAGGACGACGTGGGGTGACGTCGTTATGACGTCATAGTGCCTTCCGCCGCGCTGCGAGCGCCACTCAGGACGGTGTGCTCTGACGTCATATCGCGCCGCTGACTGTGCCGGTCCGCGGGTGGTGACTGGGGAGTGCTACGTCTCCAGAACGATACCGCGCGGTGACCTGGTTCCTGCGGTGACGCCAACTGGACGGTGACCGGTCGCTTGGTGACGGCCGGTGACTCGGCGGCCGACAGCTGGCGGTGACAGCCGGTGACAATGGGTGACCGCTCGAGGAATGCGCGTTGTCACCGGCGGCGGTCGGCAGTCGGAGAGGGTCCGGGTGAGTTCTGGCACGCTGCCAGGCACTCCGCCGCGGCCGGGCGACACAGTTATCAGCATCGCGAGAACGGCAGAGTGGTGCCAGCGACCTCCAAAGCGCTGTGCTGCGGCGATAGTAGCAACACCGCTGGCTGGTCAGCTGGCCTCACTGACCTTGTCGGTCAGGCCGCTGACCTTGTCGGGCAGGCCACTGACCTTGTCGGTCAGGCCACTGACCTTGTCGGTCAGGCCGTTGACCTTGTCGGTCAGGCCATTGACCTTGTCGGGCAGGCCATTGACCTTGTCGGGCAAGCCATTGACCCTGTCGGTCAGGCACCCAAGCGGCGGGATGGGAGACAAACAGTGGTCAGTCTCAAATATGAGCTGGTCTCCTTGACCCACTGGGATCTCGCCTATCCGGGATTCGGACCAGTAGGAAGACCATGTCGGGATTCCGTGAGTTTGGCGAAGGCAAGGAACCAGTGTCTACAGATAGCCGCTGAGAGTTAGACAGGGCACCGCTTTCAGTGCGACGCCCCGGTGGACTAGTCCAAACGAATACGGAGGAACTCTACGGCGCTAAATCGTGACGAGAGACTACCAGATGTATCAGGAAAGCTGGTCGACAGGACTGTTCGCTACAGGGAGACAATAATATCGACAAGTTACTGTGCTGTAACAATGGTTTCGAAATGGTTTGTGTAGATCTCTGTATAGGCTTGAAGTTTCGCTGTCTGCCTTGAGATGGCAGTCAATGTGATATTGGACCTCCAGCGGTCTGTTATTTCCCACAACTCCGTGTCATGGTCTGATAAACTAGCATCTTAAGTAATAGGTAAGATATGCTTACCTATAAGTGAGAGTTGGGAAATTGAGTACCTTCATAGTATATACGTATGATAAATTAGCATCAGTGTATTGGGATAATGACGTCATCAGTTTGATATGCGTCAAGTCACATTTGCATGCCTTGTCTTTGAAAGTGTTGCCTATTGTTGATGTGCGTACTTTTGCTGTATACTGTATAGTTATTGTAGTGTTATGATTCTTACTCTTCACCTGTAAAGCTAAAAAAGTCTGGTATGTGCACTCATGCCGTCCGAAGAGATGTTAACGATCTTGAAGAAGAAAAAATGCCGGCTCAACCTAGTATTTATTTCATCGAACTTAACTGTTCTGATAACAAGCACATCAGCCATTAGGAAGTAAACTGCCAAGCTTGACCAACATTCGCTGTGAATTGTGTGATTTGGTTGCCACAAAATGACCATGGACGGGCGCCCGATTATCATTGTACATATCTTTCGGGAAGCTGTTACGACCATTTGTCTGTGGCTTCCTGGATTCGCCAAGCAGTATCAAGGGATATCTGCAAGCAGCTAAAACTGAGTAGGTACTTACAGTTGGTGTTGTAGCATTTAACCCACAGTAAGCTTTACAGGACAAACAGGGATTTTCTGCAGCGTAATTTATGTGTTATGTTTAGAGACATCTGAAATGGTTGGGATAAACGCATTTAAGTGCTGGATAGACACGTCTAAGAAGCCGTGAAGCTTCGACTTGCATTCCGTCGGTCTCTGATGGAAGCGACCTTATAACCGGAGACAGACTTGCCACCCTGTCCTCATCACCGATGTAGCCTCAAAAATGGAGGAAAAACTTGGGCCAGGATTTTGTTTGCTGCGGCTAGCGACCAGTGTCTTCTGGTTTTCTTTTTCTCAGCCAGCCGTAACCGTTCAATAATTATGCATAATCTGCCGTGCATTAGCCTCATTTATGAATGTTAATGATCTACCATTCTGCCTTAATAACACACCACAAGACACGGTGTGAGCCACGAGCGGTGAATTAACGACTATGGGCGTTACCCAAAACTACGCGCCATGCCTCGTCCGCAGAGCCAAAGTTAACACCAGTCTTCCTCGACACATTCGACAAAGGTCAACTACCTGTTACTGCATCACAGCATGGTATGCAGACACACCACAATGCAGTTTCTCGAGGCCGATATGAGCGACATGCGCGGTTCGACTGCGTGGATTCCGACTGCAGAGCTGAAGACGTTCTTCGTTAGCTGCGCTTCGGTTGCCGCATTCCGCTTTCTCCGGCCTGAGCCCACTTCTGGGAAGAAAGGCAGGCGCTGCGCGCACCTCCGTCGCCGTATATTGTCGGCTGCCAGGACGAGTGAGAGACGGGCGGACGGTGTCTGTCACGGAATACCACCCGTGCCGTGCCGTGCCGTACCGTGCCGTGCCGTCCCGCGCCGGTCCGGTCCGGTCCGGTTCGGTCGGTCTGTGCCGTGCCGTGCTGTGCTGTGCCGTGCCGGTCCGGTCCGGTCCGTGCCGTGCCGTGCCGTGCCGTGCCGTACCGTGCCGTGCCGGTCCGGTCGGTCTGTGCCGTGCCGTACTGTGCCGTGCCGGTCCGGTCCGGTCCGGTCCGGTCCGGTCCGGTCCGGTCGGTATGTGCCGTGCTGTGCCGTGCCGTGCCCGTCCGGTCCGTGCCGTGCCGTGCTGTGCCGTGCCGTGCCGTGCCGTGCCGTGCCGTGCCGAACCGTGCCGTGCCGTAGCGTGCCGTGCCGTGCCGAACCGTGCCGTGCCGTGCCGAACCGTACCATGCCGTACCATGCCGTGCCGTGCCGTGTCGTGCCGTGCTGTGCCATGCCGTGCCGTACCAAACCGTGCCGTGCCGGTCCGTCCGGTCGGTCTGTGCCGTGCCGTGCCGTGCCGTGCCGATCCGGTCGGTCTGTGCCGTGCCGTGTCGTGCCGTGCCGTGCCGTGCCGTGCCGTGCCGTGCCGTGCCGTGCCGTGCCGTACCGTACCGTGCCGGTCCGGTCCGGTTGGTCCGTGTCGTGCCGTACCGAACCGTTCCGTGTCGTGCCGAACCGTGCCGTGCCGCGTCGTGCCGTACCGTGCCGAACCGTGCCGTGCTGAACCGTGCCGTGTCGTGCCGAACGGTGCCGTGTCGTGCTGAACGGTGCCGTGCCGTGCCGTGCTGTGCGGCGCCGTGTCGTGCCGCACTCTGCCGTGTTGTGCCGTACCGTGCCGTGTCGCGCCGTGCCGTGCCGGTTCGGTTCAGTCCGATCCGTGCCGTGCCGTGCCGTGCCGTGCCGTGCCGTGCCGTGCCGGTCCGTGCGGACCCGTGACATCTGTTGGTATTCTGTGCCATCCAGACTTATTATGGCATATCGTGCCACCCGTGTCGTTGAGTCCCTTCCTTTCCTGTGGATATGCCGCGCCATGCGATACCGTCCCGCAATTTCACGCACCATTACACACTCCATACCGCGCCGTACTTGCACGACTTTATTCAACTGAAAGTGTATCAGCAACGCTGAGCTTGGCTTCAACAACACGCCAGCGGTTCGGCACGGCACGGCACGGCACGGCACGACACGGCACGACACGTCCCCTGACGTCAGGGTCAGTACCCTCACTCACGCGTGGTTGTTTTTATTCCTTGAGCTCTAACCAGACCAATTAACGTTGCTATACCTGTATGCTTGTATATACAATTAATAAAGCTCGATTACCACCAACGTGACCGCTAGGCGCTAGGGCAAAACATGCTCGTCGTCCTCCATTCGACCTTGGATCGGCCCTAGCGCGGTCGCCTGCCGAATACTTGAACCTGTGACGTGGCCAGCGAAACCTACCCGCGGACTGCCTTGTCACGTGACCTTGTACCCACGGGGACCGGGCTGGGAGGCCGCGCGGCCGCGGAGCGCCGCAGGGGGGCGAGTGCGCTCAACGCAACGGATCGCTCGACGCAACTGGCTGGGACTAGCGGCAGCGAGCCGCCACCACCGCCGCCGCCGCCGCCGCCGCCGCCACCGCCGCCGTCGCCGCGGGAAGGGCCCGCATCCGGCAGCAGGTGGTTGTCCAAGTAAGTCACCAGGTCAGCGTCGGCGGGAGCGGCGGCTGCAGCGGCGGCGGCGGCGGGCCGCGGCGGTCGCCGCTGGTATGCCGCGGCGCCGCGCCTCTGTCGCTGGGTTCTCACGGCTCGCCGATCGGCTAGAACACGTGCCGGTTGGTCGGTACGGAGCCTGCGGCATCTCCAATGTGGGACGGTGCAATACAGATGGTATCGGTAGGTTACACTGCTTGCCTACGCAGGGATACGTTGAAGTAGATCGCGTTTGGGTTGAATCCGGTATTAATCTAGCAATTCGAGCAAGTGTAGATCAAATGTCACCGCGGTGACTCCCGTATTGAGATTAGGCCTTTTGCAATCATTGCAGGTCCATATAATCATACCAAAACTATTCCAAAAGGATAGATAATGAAATCATATCTGCAACTCCGTATTTGTTTTACCATCCATGTCACTAAAAGGCATTTATTCAACACCATATCCCGGTGTGTAGCGGAATTTCAACGCTACTATTTAATTACACATGACAATTTCGACCACCGAGCAACATTTATTGAACATATTGCTTGCGTTTCAGCCTGGTTAGCAGTTATCAGTCATCAAGAGCAACATCTGCAGGGTATGATCTGCGGTACAGGACAGGACTTCCAGGCAGGACAGGGCTTACAATACTGGGACGCTCCGGAGATAAAATGCACACTATGAAACCAGTCGTAGCGTAATATTTGACGCCTCGAAATACCCTGTCAGGCCACACATTCCAGAGCGTGCATTCCACAAGGTTTAGGGGTACCCACAGTGGCGGTGCCGTCGACCCTGCACGCGAGCTCCAGGCGTCACGAGTCGCTGGTGACACGCCGATACCAGTCGTGACCCCAAGTCGTGACACGGTCTGAGCGGACACAGTGGGTCGTGACGCGGCACGTGACACGGGGCACGAGACATGGGACACGGGACATGGGACACAGTACATGGGACACGGGACATGGGACATGGGACATGGGACACGGGACATTGGACACGGGACACGGGGCATGGGACACGGGACACGGGACATGGGACATGGGACACGGGACACGGGACACGGGACACGGGACACGGGACATGGTACACGGGACACGGGACATTGGACACGGGACACGGGACACGGGACACGGGACACGGGACACGGGACATGGGACATGGGACATGGGACATGTGACACGGGACACGGGACACGGGACACGGGACACGGGACACGGTACACGGGACACGGGACACGAGACATGGGACACGGGACACGGGACACGGGACACGGGACACGGGACACGTGACACGGGACACGGGACACGGGACACGGGACACGGGACAGTATCGTACCAGAGATAGATAGATGCCGGAGGTAGGTCGCTGGGCTCACGCACGTGAAAGCTGGGCCTCTCGCGCCGTTCGGCGGTAAGGCCGCGTTTGGGGCGGCCGAGGTCAGTCGGACTTTTACTCTCTAGGAGGCATGTCTTGTTGGGAGCTTCAAATAGTTGTATTGGAAAGCTTGTGTATAAACAGTCTGATTCACTAACGATGAACTTGTGAACTTCTCCAATTAATCGCTGTGAGTCATTTTATTCATTCAACGTGTTAAGGTATACGGGGATAAATTATTCGCGGAAGGCTTAAAGGGAATAATTCATCTTTAACATGGGTTTTTAACTGAGATAGCAGATTTGTAGAGCAGATCGAAAAATGGGTTGTGGTGAAAGAATTACCTCGCTATGCTAAGTATTTTCGACACAGGACTAGTGGCCCCTTTTTCGGGTCCGCGAAACTTCGCCGGTAGTATGATGTCATACCCGCTGACGTCAGAATTGCGTCATACGCAGATTCATACGTCATACGCCGTAAAATAGCCGTAGCCATTGCCATTGTAAATTGTACAGATTGTTACGGAGCGGGCGCGAAGCGCCCGTGAGGTTTCTCGTCAACTTACTAGACAAATTTACATTTGACCCGGCCCGACCCGGCCATACAGATGCTTTTCGGAAGCTAATAACTTTGCAACCACTGCTCCGATTGAGATTGGGTTTTCACCATTGGATAGGTCCATCAAATCAATTTTGTTTTTGGTATAATGCGTTCTGATAGAGGTGGTACCACAGCGCGTGGAAGTTGGCACACGCGAACGTTGAAATGTACAAAAACCTTGCAAAAATTATTCTTGATAAAACATGGCTGTATTATTCTAAGCATTAATTTATACGCTGAAGCATGCAGCGCTCAGGACGTACTCCCTTTTGGCAGATTTGAGAAAGGAGATCATGAACAATTTAATACAACTTAATTGATGCATTGAGGCCTGGCAATTTATCTGGAGGACTAAAATGACTGTGTTACTACCACGTGTGCTCCCTTACCGTTTCATATTTCAAACCTGTTTTAGCTTTACCAGAGCGCGCTCGCTCGGTCATCGCCCAACAAGGCGTTTTACTGATGATTACCATCGGGACAGTGGATTGAGTTAGTATTTATTTTTAATAGTTAACCCGCGCACTGCAGGGGGTTTGAGCCGAACACGAACTGCAGGTGGGTGGGGGGGGGGGGGGGGGGGGTTGATTTACGCCCCAAGTGAGATCTCGAAAACTACGCTACATAACGACAAGCGGAAAACGGCGTTTTATATCTTGATATAAGTTCTATCGAAAGTATTTCAGTATTTTTTTTTTAGCTCAGGTCAAAATTGAGGTCACCAGATGTCATCAAAGGTCAACATTTTCAGTTTTTCCTGTTTTAGGACTTCGCCCAAGAAATTCCCATATATCACAGGAACTGTGCTAGCTAGAAACAAACGGGGAAAAACATCGCCAGCCTTTGAAAGTTGCAATCGACAACATGTCCTGAAATTTGATCTGGGGCAATATTTTAGACTCCAATGTAAAAAAGTTTTGTTTTTTTCAAAACAGTTTTTCGCTAATAACTGTTAACCCTATTTGTAACTGGGGGGGGGGGGGGGGGGCGGATTCCGCCCCCCCCCCCTCATGTTTTTCGCACATATCTCCAGAACGGCTGGGAGCAGGCCCATTCAATTTTGGAACTTTTCATAGAATTGAATACCGCATTTGGAGTCAAAATTTTGAGTTCTTAACCTGAACAGAGGCGGTTCCAGGGTACAGTTTTGGGTGGGTTCGGAGGCGATATTTGGCGATAATACGGAAATGCGATCTTCACGGTTTCTTCCTAACTGCCTCAAGTATAAAGGAGTTACATCGGTTCATGGTGATTGCAACAAGTGAAAATTAGTTGATGTTAATGAAATATCATACAAATTGCATGGCAGAGGCTGTTTCAGGGGCTTGAAAAGGGGGGGGGGATTTCCAGGAAGTATTCAATGCTTGGCGGGAAGCAAATAGAGTAATGTAAGGGGCATTTATAGTTATCAAGATGTAAAAGATAACTTCTGCTTCCATTATTTGCATAATTTATTACATATAGAGTTGCAGGGTCGTGTTCAGGCGCATGAAAAGGGGGGTGACTGGCTTGGTGATGACGATATGCCAGCGATAACGGCGCAATAGACGGTTAGCTTATAATGATATATGCACATATGAGGCCAGAAAAGGGAATAGTCATTTTTTTGCAGAGGCGCGCTCAGGAATGGAAGAAAGGGGTCATATTATTGCAAGGAAACTAAGAGGCATGGGCGTACAATGACATAACATACTGTAGTTTTCGGAAATAACACGCACCACAGGCTACTCTACGAACAATTATAAGATAATAGGCGAGTCCAGGTAGGGTAAAAGGGGGGTAAGCAATGTTAATTGAAGTTGTAAGTGAAATAGTCACTGTTGACTAGTTAGTATCATAATAGCGGATAATATACTTATCAAAAGGTATTGAGCCGCCCCATTTTGGATCCTGGATACGCCTATGATGAAGTACAACATGTAAAAAGGAACTATCTACGATCAGTAACATATTTATAGTGCTGGGTAGCAACTTGTCTGCGGTTAATATTTTTGTCCAATGCTACCCCCTTTTTCACTAACCTGGTACCGCCTATGGCAAAAATATGATTTTTAACTGTTTTGTCTAATGTCACAATCACATACCATTTAATTTATTTTAAAAAAAAATAAAAAAATGGTTTTATTACGCATTTACTTCACCCCCATATTGAGTGACCTGCACACGCCTATGATTTTTGAATTTTCAAACGCGACTGTCATATGTCAATTTCCAATTCAATATCTATCGATTCGTATTAATTGTGTAAAAATCGGTCGATAAACATGAAAGCTATGTTGGATCAAAAATACCACTAAAATTTGTGGTTTTTGCCCCCCTGTTGCCCCCCTATCAAAAAATTAGATTTTGTTTGATTATTATTTAGAAATGTAGATCGTGTTGAGGGGAACCAAACACCGTTTCATTTTTGAAAAACGGACGGGTAGATCTCGAGATCTCCGGGGGGGGGGGGGGCGTAATCCGCCCCCTGTTACACATAGGGGTAGCCAGGAGCCTGTTACAAATAGGGTTAACCGATTACAACTAACGACAAACTGTTTACCCCATTGTGTTTGACTCGTCAAAGCGCTTCGAATGATGTACATGGTGACCTTGTTAGATCAACCTAGACATTTGACCACAGGTCACGTGACCTTGACCTGAGGTCAAGACCCAAGTAGGTTATGTTGCATATAGGGAGACGTGTCTCGACCAGACAACCCCATTTCTGTCAGTTTTACTTCTCTATCTTCATTATGTCGCGAGTTATTGACAAACAAGTGATGGTGTACTCGGATGACCTCAAATGACCCCATAGGAGTCACTGAACAAAACTTACACTTGGATCATCAAGCAAATCTTATAATAACATGATCCAGAAGTAATTGGACTAATATCATGCATATTCTTGAAATAGGAAGCATTTTAATATTTCCCCGTTGACTTATTATGGGAGGTCACGAAATTGACCTTACCTTAGGTCACCGATATCAAAATTTCAAGATAAACGAATTGTAAGAACTTATTTTCTCATGTCACTCTGTAAGTTTCAAACTGATCGGTGAGAAACTCTGGCTTTGGCACAACTGCAAACGTTTTTGGAGGTGGGGTCACTTGACCTGGTCTGGTGACCTGACCTGAGATGACCCGAGGTCATTTTGTTCTCTCAAAGTGTGCGCAATTGATGTCCTAACAGGTGTGCCAAAACCAAGGGGTGCTGTGCGCCGCCGTGTTTCATGGAATCAACTTCCCCTTGCAGTGCGCGGGATAAGTTACCTTGTTTTTAAACGGCTTTTAACCGTGGGTTCAGTCTCAGTGTCGGGATCAGAGGTCCGGGACCGAAAGCACGAAATTGTTGTATCAGCGTGTGCGGCCATGTGTTGAGTGCAACAATTTTCAGGTAAGTATCTGCTGACTGACTTGATAAATCATTGGTCATCAAACTCAATTTTAACACAGACCAGGTGTTTCATGTATGTAATATAGATTGGGATGATCAATAACATGGCAATATGATTTTTATGTATAAATAATGGCCAAAATTACAGAATCTACCTTTCGTTTTCACAACATCTTCAAGATGTTGAAGATGTTTTAAAAAACGAAAGCTCGATGCTGTAATTTCGGCCATTGTTTATATAAAAATAAATATTGCCATGTTTTTGATCATCCTAATCTATATTAATTTCATTATTATGGCAAATACTACCATTTCATATAAACTCAGTTTCATATTTTTGTTTCCTGAAAATGCTTGCTTGATTGCCTTCTATAGAAATATAATGTAAATAAGGTAAATATTTTACAAGGAAAACATTAGAAGTAAGAATCAAAATTATTATTGTATTTTTCCCTAAAATTTATTTATTAACAAGCTGGATAAACACTGGACCATGCTGGCACTATACTTTCACCATTCCAATCAGTCTATGTGGGCACTGCACTTTATAGTAGAATCAGTGTCAGTGTCAGTGTCAGTGTCAGTGTCAGTGTGTCGCTGTCGCTGTCGCTGTCGCTGTCGCTGTCGCTGTCGCTGCCGCTGCCGCTGTCGCTGTCGCTGTCGCTGTCGCTGTCGCTGTCGCTGTCGCTGTCGCTGTCGCTGTCGCTGTCGCTGTCGCTGTCGCTGTCGCTGTCGCTGTCGCTGTCGCTGTCGCTGTCGCTGTCGCTGTCGCTGTCGCTGTCGCTGTCGCTGTCGCTGTCGCTGTCGCTGTCGCTGTCGCTGTCGCTGTCGCTGTCGCTGTCGCTGTCGCTGTCGCTGTCGCTGTCGCTGTCGCTGTCGCTGTCGCTGTCGCTGTCGCTGTCGCTGTCGCTGTCGCTGTCGCTGTCGCTGTCGCTGTCGCTGTCGCTGTCGCTGTCGCTGTCGCTGTCGCTGTCGCTGTCGCTGTCGCTGTCGCTGTCGCTGTCGCTGTCGCTGTCGCTGTCGCTGTCGCTGTCGCTGTCGCTGTCGCTGTCGCTGTCGCTGTCGCTGTCGCTGTCGCTGTCGCTGTCGCTGTCGCTGTCGCTGTCGCTGTCGCTGTCGCTGTCGCTGTCGCTGTCGCTGTCGCTGTCGCTGTCGCTGTCGCTGTCGCTGTCGCTGTCGCTGTCGCTGTCGCTGTCGCTGTCGCTGTCGCTGTCGCTGTCGCTGTCGCTGTCGCTGTCGCTGTCGCTGTCGCTGTCGCTGTCGCTGTCGCTGTCGCTGTCGCTGTCGCTGTCGCTGTCGCTGTCGCTGTCGCTGTCGCTGTCGCTGTCGCTGTCGCTGTCGCTGTCGCTGTCGCTGTCGCTGTCGCTGTCGCTGTCGCTGTCGCTGTCGCTGTCGCTGTCGCTGTCGCTGTCGCTGTCGCTGTCGCTGTCGCTGTCGCTGTCGCTGTCGCCGTCGCTGCCGCCGTCGCCGTCGCCGTCGCCGTCGCCGTCGCCGTCGCCGTCGCCGTCGCCGTCGCCGTCGCCGTCGCCGTCGCCGTCGCCGTCGCCGTCGCCGTCGCCGTCGCCGTCGCCGTCGCCGTGGCCGTGGCCGTGGCTGTGGCTGTGGCTGTGGCTGTGGCTGTGGCTGTGGCTGTGGCTGTGGCCGTGGCCGTGGCCGTCGCCGTCGCCGTGGCCGTGGCCGTCGCCGTCGCCGTCGCCGCCGCCGCCGCCGCCGCCGTCGCCGTCGCCGTCGCCGTCGCCGTCGCCGTCGCCGTCGCCGTCGCCGTCGCCGTCGCCGTCGCCGTCGCCGTCGCCGTCGCCGTCGCCGTCGCCGTCGCCGTCGCCGTCGCCGTCGCCGTCGCCGTCGCCGTCGCCGTCGCCGTCGCCGTCGCCGTCGCCGTCGCCGTCGCCGTCGCCGTCGCCGTCGCCGTCGCCGTCGCCGTCGCCGTCGCCGTCGCCGTCGCCGTCGCCGTCGCCGTCGCCGTCGCCGTCGCCGTCGCCGTCGCCGTCGCCGTCGCCGTCGCCGTCGCCGTCGCCGTCGCCGTCGCCGTCGCCGTCGCCGTCGCCGTCGCCGTCGCCGTCGCCGTCGCCGTCGCCGTCGCCGTCGCCGTCGCCGTCGCCGTCGCCGTCGCCGTCGCCGTCGCCGTCGCCGTCGCCGTCGCCGTCGCCGTCGCCGTCGCCGTCGCCGTCGCCGTCGCCGTCGCCGTCGCCGTCGCCGTCGCCGTCGCCGTCGCCGTCGCCGTCGCCGTCGCCGTCGCCGTCGCCGTCGCCGTCGCCGTCGCCGTCGCCGTCGCCGTCGCCGTCGCCGTCGCCGTCGCCGTCGCCGTCGCCGTCGCCGTCGCCGTCGCCGTCGCCGTCGCCGTCGCCGTCGCCGTCGCCGTCGCCGTCGCCGTCGCCGTCGCCGTCGCCGTCGCCGTCGCCGTCGCCGTCGCCGTCGCCGTCGCCGTCGCCGTCGCCGTCGCCGTCGCCGTCGCCGTCGCCGTCGCCGTCGCCGTCGCCGTCGCCGTCGCCGTCGCCGTCGCCGTCGCCGTCGCCGTCGCCGTCGCCGTCGCCGTCGCCGTCGCCGTCGCCGTCGCCGTCGCCGTCGCCGTCGCCGTCGCCGTCGCCGTCGCCGTCGCCGTCGCCGTCGCCGTCGCCGTCGCCGTCGCCGTCGCCGTCGCCGTCGCCGTCGCCGTCGCCGTCGCCGTCGCCGTCGCCGTCGCCGTCGCCGTCGCCGTCGCCGTCGCCGTCGCCGTCGCCGTCGCCGTCGCCGTCGCCGTCGCCGTCGCCGTCGCCGTCGCCGTCGCCGTCGCCGTCGCCGTCGCCGTCGCCGTCGCCGTCGCCGTCGCCGTCGCCGTCGCCGTCGCCGTCGCCGTCGCCGTCGCCGTCGCCGTCGCCGTCGCCGTCGCCGTCGCCGTCGCCGTCGCCGTCGCCGTCGCCGTCGCCGTCGCCGTCGCCGTCGCCGTCGCCGTCGCCGTCGCCGTCGCCGTCGCCGTCGCCGTCGCCGTCGCCGTCGCCGTCGCCGTCGCCGTCGCCGTCGCCGTCGCCGTCGCCGTCGCTGTCGCTGTCGCTGTCGCTGTCGCTGTCGCTGTCGCTGTCGCTGTCGCTGTCGCTGTCGCTGTCGCTGTGGTTGTGGCTGTGGCTGTGGCTGTGGCTGTGGCTGTGGCTGTGGCTGTGGCTGTCCTGAATATTGTATTCACCTTGATTTTTTTTCTCTCATTTATTTGCAGAAGATGCTCTGGAAACCGTCACCCTTGTTGAGGATGGGAGCGTAATCTGCATCGAGGTGACCAGACGCCAAACCACCTACATCAGCGCCGCATTGTGCCACATCTGTGCGATTTGTCAATAAAGCTGACTGAAATCAATAAAGCCGTTTTGCCGTTGACGACGCATTATGGTCACCATGCGATGGGCTGTTCGGCAGATTGAGATATGGTGGCAAGATTTGAGTTGTGTGTGATCAGATCAGGCAGCTCGACTCCGTATCATTGGAAGGTGTATCTCAGCCGGGCAGAAACTCAACCAATTCCAAAACTGAAGACACGAGATGGGTTCCAGCATTTGCGTCAATCTTAGCATTTGCGTCAATCTTCTCAATAGCTCCACTGCTGTCAAATTACAGGCGAACTCTTCCCTCTTCTTTCTTGAAATATAAACGCACAATCGAACACACAGTAGCTCTGACTATTTCTTTTACGATGCCAGTATTTGAGCGATAGGGTTATCTACCACTTAAAACTTAAAAAAATCAGACAGAAACTCGCTTAGTTCTGCCACTTCACAACTGTTGTTTACGTTACAAGCAGCCTGTGCCTCAAGTCCGTCATTATTGTGTGCAATAGCTTCCATATCCAAGCTACCATATGCATGACGTCATACATTGTCATGAAGTTTTTATGGCTATGAAGGAGAAAAAAGAAACATGCCCATTTTTTCGACGGATATCCATCTATCGTCCAAACAAATGTCATATTAGTTTTTCAGCTCAAAATACCCCGTATAGTTAAATTTCAAGACAACTTTCCAGGTGACCTGTTCCCTTTAAGGAGGCCATTGGCGTGGTACCTGCCCAAATGCCCCAATTCTGATTTAATTAAAAGAGCTGATTTTGAAAAAGCAAGGTGAGTGCCATGCTCTCTTCCCTTGCTTACCGAGTTGGTTTATTAATGCATGCATCTCATGAACCGGTAGGCAATCGCTCCTGCACACCATTTGCTTCATACCAGCTGCGTAATGGCTTCGGGTCCGGGAAGCGACTCGACTCGAATGGGTGTGTCAAACAAACATCCTCCTCGTGCATCTTAATTGTATTGACGTGCATTCTAACGACATGACATATCGGTATATCACTGGTGAACACTGCACAACCAATATCCGAGCTACAAAACAACAAGCTTCCAACGCACTGGCTACTAACAATACATAGCAGAGGTAAGTACAAAGTAGATATCATGTAACAATGGTAACTTTAAATCGCGGTCCATCCAATCGAAGTGACCGTTTCGATCATAGCACCTGTGGATGTCCCACAAAGTGGGCCCAAAAACACTATACGGGCATCGCACTTAATAAATATGATACTAAAGGCTCCACTTATGTTTGACAAACAGTCATTCTCGGGATGTATCTCAGTCACGTTTCGATTTTAATGCTGTAACCGTCTCTAACATTCCATCTTAGTGTGAGTTTCGTGCTGATATCTTCAGAGCATCAATAAAAGATTCCATTGGAGGAGACCCAGCCAATCAATGGCTTCACAAGTTTTACGAAGGGATGTTTCTTTGGAGCTCAGAGCTGATTTAAAACTGGCCTGAAACAGCTTGAGCCATGCATTTTTACATCAGTCTGTGCTTATTCCAAATTCAAAATACGGAACTATTTGAAGCCAGCATTATCAGGATGAGGACGACTTGCAATGCAAATTAAAAGCTCGTTGAAGGTTTCATACCGATGAACGAAACTCATCTCACCAGAGCCGACACGTGCTGGCAAAGCGACCTGCAGCTGTACAACCCCGGCAAGCTCTCTGTGGAAGACAGCTGAGTGCAACTTGCCAACACTTCTGTGGGTGCGTAACGTGATGCAGGACCCGGCTGTGGCTCACCAGCTCCCGAGCTAGCCCCAGGGGCCAGGGGCTGATGTGCGAGAGGCCCATAACGTTGAAGCGATGGGATTTAATTGATGTAGGTGTCACCACACTGGAAACCCATCATAGCTTACTCAACGATTCACAGTCAACAACGGGGTATACCAACTGGTATCTGTCACTGTCCAAGGTTAGGATTGGTCGTCTTGCGGACATTGGATATTGGACGTTTACATTGCGGACAAGACATTGAAGTTACGCGAACGGTAGTGCCTGGGGAGCTCTAAAAGGCACGATTAATGCACCAGAAAGACACTCGGTAACATCATAGACTCGTCATAACGAACATCATAGACTCGTCATAATATAGACTCGTCATAGACTCGTCATAGACTCGTCATAACGAACAAGCACGTCCGAGAAAGCCAATAGACGCCACAGACACTTAATCGAATCGTGGCCCATTAGCTCATAACAGCGGACCCGACAACGAGAATATCGTCATGATGCATTGCTGTGCATGAGCTCGCGGGCAACGGCATGTTATTACAGTTTTGTGGCGATGTTGAAAGCCAAGGCAAGGCTTAGAAAACATGAAACGACGGTAGGATAAGCAAAGGCGTGAGAAATATGAACTAGAATATGACCCAAACTTGCTTTTAGACCATTCATTTTGTATCAGCATGCAGTTTGAGTGTCCCAAGCTTTCATGATGAGAAAGCAACCAGAAAAGTACCCGTCGCTCCAATCGCTTCATAAATATCCTTCATGATAACAATACAAGTCACTCAACTACATGGTTCAGCGGCTATGTGCAAATCACGTCCGCTGGAGCATATCGCTCGCCGAACGGCAGACGCGGCTCGCTGAACACTCTGCGACTCACTGAACATTCGCCAGGCAGTGTTCACAGGCGGCCACTGAACGACAGACGCGGCTCGCTGAACAGTGAACACCCTCTGGCTCACTGCACATTCGCCAGGCAGTGTTCTCTGACGCCGGGCAGCCGGAGTCGCTAGCGTCGGCCAGAAATGACTTCCCCGCAGCTCAGAGCAGGCTACCCCAGTCCTGTGCGCTGATACTGAGGCACTCGAGCCATCTATCAGCCAACTTATCCGAAACCGGAAGACACCACGTCATCTCTAATCGGGACCGGACACAGAACGTCACATACATCGAAATGCCGTGACACTAGCGCCGTTACCGGCCACAAGCTGCAGCTCTAGTTCCAATATTCAGCTATAGATGTCCCTACCGGCTGGGCTGCAGTTAGGCGGCCGCCGAGTGCCGACTTCCGCCAAGCGCCGCTGCCGCAAGTGCTCCTACAATGACGACGAGCGCGGGTTATGGCACCTGCGTGACGAGTGATCCTGCCGCCCGTCTACGTGTTGATGTAGCCGTTGACCCAGGGCATGAACTTGGCGAGGTTGGTGTAGACTCCGGGCAGGCCGGCCCGCGCGCAGCCGATACCCCAGCTGACGAGGCCGATGAGCGTGCGGCGTCCTCCCTTGTACAACGTCAGAGGGCCACCGCTGTCACCCTGTCGAGACACACCGCCACTGTCAAGCTGGCTGGCTTACATCATATTCACAGCCTCCTGAATTACATCACGACCTGCTGAATTACATCACGAGGTACACTACACGGTCACGGCGAATGGCCACGAAAGGCACCCCCAGACTAGAAAAACGTACATTCGAACATTCCAAATATCGAAATACATGCCAAGTACATTCCAAAAAAGGCAAAATAATTCACGCGATTAATTAGTTAGCACACTTAAGGCTTCAATGAGATATAATCACTGCATTCTGAAATGCACATAAATGAATATTAAACTTATATTTTGAACACGATTAAAGGCACACACAATAAACGTTTCATTATTCGATTCGACAAGTATTCGATCTATCTCGCTATGTTACTCGAATCGTTAGGTATTCGATACGGGATATACCCATAGGCCATAACGGAGGTATGAAAACGCGCTGCAGCAAAGTGTTCCAGTCGAAACTAGAGTCACTGCCGCTGCCCAGCCCCCACCATTAACGGTTGGCAGCATTCGGGCGTTTGGGCGTTAAAAACCTACTACACTATAGGGTTCCCATGCTAAATCGATGATTCGAAATTCGAAATTCGAAATTTAGGGGCCTCCATTTGAGAGGGGCCTCCATTTAAAAAGGGGCCTTTGACCTCCATAGGACTCCTCTCACCTTCCCTCTGGCTTCCAGAGGGCCGCTTATGGACTTCAGGGGCACCTCTGACCTCCATAGGACCCCCTCTGGCCTACAGGGGACCAGGGGCGTAGGCAGGATTTCTCCCAGGGGGGGATGGGATCAGAGGGACCCTCGTAGCCAAGGGGGGCCCACATAATTAAAATAGTACAGCATGTTGTATGTTGTGACAAATAACTTTCGACAACAATTTTTTTTTTTTGGGGGGGGGGGGGGGGGGGGGGGGGGGGGGAGTCAATACTCAAAATTGTGAAAATCCGCGATAGCCATTTCAATATAATGCTTTTTCCTTTTTTCCGTTTTTTTTATTTGCAATTTGCTTCAAAACTAGATTGTCTACGATTTTTCAAACATTTATTGTTTTTCCACCAAAAATGGCATGACAGGACGTGATTAAAACGTCATTATCTTCCAAAGTACTTTACCATTTGCATTGCAATGTTGTGATAAGACGAAGAATATATACCGCATAAGGTACTGAAAGGCTGACGTCGATATATCATTGTAGACAGGATTTACAGGACAGGAGACAGGAGATATATCATTATCATTGTTTTAAAGTTATTGAGGAAATCAGGGGGGGGGGGCAGATTTACAGAAAGCTTTGGATACCGTTTGCTTATACATTTTCTTGAAAAAATCCACCACATTGTGATACGAGGGGTTTCTACAACACGATAGACTGATACAACACGATAGACACGATAGACCTTAACACGTGCTCTGGTTGGCCTCTGATAATTACACTCCCTGGGGGGGGGGGGGGGGGGCGGCGGATTCCGACCCCCTAAGATCTCGAAAACTACGCAACGTAGCGACAAGCAGAACACGACGTTAGATAGCTCGAGACAAGCTCTATGGCAGGTATATCTTCTATTTTAGGTCAGCTCAATATTAACCCGCGCGGCGCTGGGGTCTCCATCCGAACGCGCCGCGCTGGGGGGTAAATTTTACCCCCCTCTTATCTCCCGAACCAATAATCGCAGCGAGACGCGCAAGGCGGCGATCGGAAGCTCTCGATGGGAAGATTCTAAGTAATTCTTAAAATTTTATTTAA
Source organism: Chirona hameri (assembly GCA_036785665.1). Classification (NCBI taxonomy): domain Eukaryota; kingdom Metazoa; phylum Arthropoda; class Thecostraca; order Balanomorpha; family Balanidae; genus Chirona; species Chirona hameri. Next base: position 21,410 of record JAXIVJ010009099.1, read on the forward strand.
AAGGTCACATATCAGGTCAGGGTCAGGTCAAAGGTCAAAACCACCTGTTTTCGAGATTATTGGCTGCAGAGACCGGACTATCAACAGCAGCGCGCCGAAACTCTGCCAAAACACTTCTAAATATAAGGAGAGGGTAATGCTTGAGTATGAATATCATACTAAGTATAGGTCAAGGTCAAAGTCAGGTCACAAAAGGTCACACTGTGAAAAAGTAATATGAAACCCATGTGACACATGTCTCATGGGTTATTTCAGACGTAGAATCCAAAAATAATGGTTATTTTGACATTTGACCTCAAGGTCAGGTCAAGATCAGGCAAAAAAGGTCAAATTTTGAAATCCAAAATTTGCAATAACCGACACATGTTTACGGTTCAGTTTTGCCACAGCAATCCAATGGTGCAATTTGTTTTTGTGTACGATGTCCAGAAATGTCAAAATTGATCACATTGAACACTTATTAGTGTCATTTGGGGGTCAAAAATATAGATATTTGTTTGAAATTTGGAATAGTCACTCATTAGAGATGGTTATCTGACATATCTTCCGGTTTTTTGAAAATTCTTACAATTTTGGATTTTGTAAAATTTGAAAAAAATAAAAATATTTTTTGCATTTTGGGGATCAGAAAATCAAAATTGTGCAAATCCGAGACAGCCATCTTGTAGAGAATGTCATTTCCTTCCTTTTGACGTGCTTTGTTTGCAATTTGCTTCAATACTCGCTGTTCTATCATCGATCAAAGTTTCGTCCATTTTGGACCGAAAATGGCGTTACATGACGTCACTAAAACGCTATTTTCGCAAAAACTTCTCGACCGATTTTCTCCAAAATTTATCTGAAGACGTCAAATCGATGCCAGATAAGGTACTGAAAGTTTCGCGTCGACATCTAGTGTAGTTTTGAATCTATAGCGAAAACCCGGGAGGGGGGGGGGGGGGTAAAATTTACCCCCCAGCGCCGCGCGGGTTAAGTTTACCAGAAGTCATCAAAGGTCAGATTTTCCAGTTTTAGGACTTCGCTCGAGAAACCCCCAAATATATCGGAAACTATGATAGCTAGGAACAAACGAAAAAAGTAATCGAAAGCTCTTTAAATATTTAATCGCCATCTGTGTCCTCAAATTGAGCTCAGGTCAATATTTTAGGCTCCAGAGGTCATGAAATGTAAACAAATATGTTTTTGGCAAAACAGTTTTACGAAAATAAATTTTTACCTAATGAAGATAAGACACTATTTTTACGCCATCGTGTTTGTCTCGTCAAGGCGCTTCTAATTCAAAATCGTAGAAGGATAAATATTTTCACTGGGGGTCGCTCAGGAAAGTACGGGCCAACGTGTTTGTCCGGATGTGTGTCCGGATGCGAGATCTTTGGCCACCTCTGCAGGTCGACGCTGCGGTTATTGGTTCGGAAGATAACCAGTGGGGGGGGGGGGGGGGGAGGGGGGGGGGGCGAAAAACGCCACCCCAGCCAATGGTGTTCGCCTGAAACCCCAGCCAATGCCGGGTTAATACTTGTACATTGTCAAAGCCTTGTACTCCTCTCAGACGTTACTAGCATACACTGAAAAACAATGAGAACTTTTATTGGTCTTCCTTCGAGAGCCTCACCGGCGTTCGACCGGCAGACCACCTCTACCACCACAGGACCCTCTAAAGGACAGCAAAGGCCCTCTACAGATAGGCAGGGGCCTCTAAAGGCCGGCAGATGGCCATCTGCAGATCGGCAGGGCCCTCGTAAGGTCAACATAGGGCCCTCTTAAGGTCAACATAGGGCCCTCTACAGATTGGCTGGGACACTGCAGATCGACAGGACCACTAAATGCTGGAAGAGGGCCCTCTACAGGTCGACAGGGCCCTCTAAATGCAGACAGAGTCCCTCTGCAGATTGGCAGGGCGATCTACAGATCGGCAGGGCCCTATAAAGGCCGGAAGGGCCCTCTAAAGGCCGCCAGGTCCCTCTAAAAGCCGGCAGGGCCATCTAAAGGCCGACAGAGCCCTCTATAGATTGGATGGGGCCCTCTGCAGATCGACAAGGCCCCTAAAGGCTAGAAGAGGGCCCTCTGCAGGTCGGCAGGGCCCTCTCAATGCCGGCAGAGGCCCTCTGCAGATTGGCAGGTCGATCTAAAGATCGGCAAGGACCTCCAAAGGCCGGCTAAAGGTCGACAGGGCCCTCTATAAGCCGGAAGGGCCCTCTAAAGGCCACCAGGGCCCTCTAAAGGCCGCCAGGGCCCTCTACAGGTCGGCAGGGCCCTCTAAATGCCGGCAGAGACCCTCTACAGATTGACAGGGCCCTCTAAGTGTCGGCAAAGGGCCCTTTCCAGATCGGCAGGGACTCTCTACAGATCGGCAGGGCCCTATAAATAACGGCAGAGGGCCCTATAAATAACGGCAGAGGGCCCTCTACAACCGACAGGGGCCCTCTAAATTCCGGCAGGGGGCCATCTGCAGATCGGCAGGGCCCTTTAAAAGCTGGTAGAGGGCCCTCTCAACACTGTCTGGGCCCTTTTGTACGTATTTACATATACATGCCTTTAACAGACAAGCAAGTGCTGTTATTTATTCCTGTTACGATTTGTTTTGGTTGGTGGGCGTTCTTTTATGCAACGTAAGGTGTTTCGCGGGCGCCTGACACCATCCAAAACACTGGGCCTTCGGCCCCAGGGGGCCCTCGCTCGGTCGCCAGAGGGGCCTGTCTGGCCTCCAAGGGGGTGGGGGGGGGGGGGGGGGCATGCCCCCTCCCCCTGCCTACGCCCTTGCAGGGGACCCCTGGCCTTTGACCTCCAGAGGGCCTCTCTGGCTTCCAGAGGGCTCCCTCTGTCCTTCGGTGGCCTTTCTGACTTCCAAAGGACCCCCTCGGACCCCAGAGGCCCACCTCTGACCTCCTCTCTGACATTCAGATGACCCCCTGGCCTTCAAAGGCCCCTCTGACCTCCATAGGACCCCCTCTGGCTTCCAAGGGCACCTGTGACCTCCGCGATGGTGCCTGCGAGATGGGCCTTTTTGAAGCATGGAGGGGCCTCCTTAAATGACAGGAGGGGCAAACAGATATGTTTGTCCCCCCTCCCTGCCCGACGACAGGGGGGGGGGGGTCGACTGCCCCTCCTGACCCCCCGGTGGCGCCGCCGCTGCGGAGCGGGCCAGCCGTCATCAGAGGGAGGAATCAGCTGGTCAGTGGATACCTCGTCAGAGTCACGGTGATGTACCGAAAATCGAACATGTGCCGAGATACCAGAAACATATAGGGATTCACCCCTAATGAAGTTGCATTGGATAGTATGTATTTAAATCTAACCAACTTCGAGCTCTCAGTTCAAATTACGCAGTTTTCTTGCCCTTAAGAAAGAAAAAAACAGATCGCTGATAACCGAGCCGTGGAACATTTATCGATGTTATGAATATTATTATTTTGTATACCTATACAAATACTCTTAAGTTCTATTAAACCTCATGTGTTTGCCTTTTATGTAAAAGTAATATATGGTAGTTTTTATTTCCTAAAATTGCATGTTTGTCTTGTATGTACATACCTTTATCGAACAAACATTGCCAAAAATTGCCCAAATCATTGCTATTAGCACGTACCCAATAATATTTTTGATAAATCTTACTGAATCCCGGATCAATTTGTGAGATCTCGACAAATGTTTGAAGAAATATTTCGCGTATATACTTTATCTGTTGAAGCAATTCCTTGCACATAGGCAGAGGCTAACGTTAGCGCTCTAAATGCCAGAATAGGTCCGTTAAACGATCGTCGGAGATTTACACAGAGCAGCGGGGCTCCTGCAACAGCCGATATCAGCCCCATGTCTCCATGAGGAAATGAAGCCCACCGCGCTGTCTCCGGGAGACACATGCGTCTGAAGCCCACCTCGCTGTCTCCGGGGGACACGTGCTCGATGGGACACGTCTGAAGCCCCTGCCATGTCTCCGGGAGGAACGCGGCGCGCCTCACCTGACAGCTGTCTCTGCCCCCGTCCTTGTATCCGGCGCAGAGGAACACCTTGTGGATTTTCTCGCTGCGTCCGGCGCCCCGGTACCACTCCTGACATGTCTTCTGGTCGATCACCACCACGTCCACCTCCTGCAGCACGTTAGGGGTGGAGGCGACGCCTGCCGGGCGGGCCTCGGGTCAGCCGGGAGACAGGTCACCGGTCACAGTCAATGTGTAATTACACGGGGCACCATTTACACCACTTTCAACTCACCAATTACACCATGTAAGCGTTCGTGCTAATAGCAACTTCAGAAAATCCACCCAACCATGTAAGCGTTTCGTCGGAGAGTCCATTCCCAATGCTTTGCAATCTTGTGTTCACCATTCGTAAACCCTAGCGCTGAGTTCTGAGTTCTGACATGCCTTCTTGCCGTGCGCGAGTGTGAGTCAAGTTATCACTGTGAGCCGTGCAGCCAGGAGTGTCGCCACGGGGGGGGGGGGGGGGGGGGGGGGCAGGATCGCTCCGGCCGGAGTCCCCCCCCAGATTCGCAGGATTTTAACATTAGCCCTATGGGCTAGCCCCCAAACCCCTGGCTGGCCCCCAGACCCCTGGCTGACCCCCCAAACCCCTGGCTGGCCCCCCAAACACCCCTCGCTGGTCCCCACTCAACATTTTGTGGCGACGTCATTGCGTACAGTCAAGTCGTGAGTTGAGTTCTCACCGAGAGGATGCGGCTGTGAGCTGAGTTCACAGCTGAGCAGTATAGCTATGAATTAAGTTCTCACCGTTAATTAGGTTCCACCGTGAGCGACGCGTCCGTGAGTTGAGTTCTCACCGTGACCGGTGCGGCTGTGAGTTGATTTCTCTCCGTGAGTTGATTTCTCACCGTGAGCATCCGGTCGTGAATTGAGTTCTCACCGTGACCGGTGCGGCTGTGAGTTGATTTATCTCCGTGAGTTGATTTCTCACCATGAGCACCACGGTCGTGAGTTGAGTTCTCACCGTGACCGGTGCGGCCCCAGCCGATGGCGGTGGCCGTGTCTCCGACGAACGTCTGCTCATTGGCCGGCAGGCAGACGGGGATGATGTGCTCTTTGAACACCACGTCCTTGCTCAGCTTCACCAGCGACAGGTCGTTCTCGAAGTCCGACGGGTTGTAGTTGGGATGGACCTGCATGCATTGAGTCAGCGATATGAGTAACCTTTAAGCACGGGATAATGATAAGTAGTACGATGATAAGTATGTTTTAAGATTCGAGAATAGGCGTTTTTGACCCTTCAGGCTAATGTGCATCACTGTGCTCAGACCATTTGCAATTGCAGCGTCAATTTGTGATTACTAATTTATCTTTGGCATGCAAATCCAAAATGTGCAATGTGTTGTATATGTGGCAAAATGTGCCATGTGAAGGAATACGGAAAACAGCTCGGCAGCTGACTGGCTGTTACCTGCATGGAGTCTCTCATAAAAAAACGCGAACAAACCTAATGCCATGCCTCTCGGGGTGACGACAGGGTGTTTTAAAAGCGCTTTATCACCTTTCCATTCTCAGTATTGTATAAATGTATATAAAATATATTGCAAGCATTCATTTACAGCGTCTCTCGACTCTTATTTAACCCCCCTCTCTCTCTCTCTCTTCGGCCTTTCAGCGGTAGATGGCAGCACCGTTTGCACTCACTATTTTCCGCTCCAATGAGTAGTCTTCATGCGGATATCTCTCCGAGTACTCGCGAACATTGTACTCGCCGAGACGGATCTTCATGTTAGCGATATCAGCTCTGCAGAAGGCGGCGGGAATGCAGCTGTTAGGTTTCGAAACTTCTACATATGTACCTTATACCTTACACATACCTATACACATGAGGTAGGTGTATTGCAATCGAATCGGACACATTCTATCATTTATTTCCTGCTGAAAAAGGCATGTATTTGCCATTTGCCTGGAGTTATTTTCCGCCGAATGACCTCACCTATAGACACAATGGGCAGCTGTCACTACCCATCGCTTGTTGACGAGGGCACCACCGCAAGCAATCCTCTTGGAGAAGAAGCCCTCTTTGATGAGGGCAGCCTGCAGAGAAAGGCGATCAACAGTAGTTAGTACGTTGTAGACATATGAGCAGCTATTTTGTGATTCATTTCGATGGTAGTGCTCATAGGAGCTGATGCTGATATGAGGCAGCAGCAGCGTTGGCCTTAGCTGCACGAGGACCTGCGACATCCCACCTACCTGCTACGGGTGCGAGCCTCTGCCCCTCTGAGACCCGCCCAGCAGCACCCCTGCCCTCTCTGAGACCCGCCCAGCAGCACCCCCTGCCCCTCTGAGACCCGCCCAGCAGCACCCCCTACCACTCTGAGACCCGCCCAGCAGCACCTCTGCCCCTCTGAGACCCGCCCAGCAGCACCTCTGCCCCTCTGAGACCCGGCCGGCAGCACCCACTGCCCCTCTGAGACCCGGCCAGCAGCACCCCCTGCCCCTCTGAGATCCGCCCTGCCCCTCTGAGACCCGCCCATCAGCACCCCTGCCTATCTGAGATCCACCCAGCAGCACCCCTGCCCCTCTGAGACCCGCCCAGCAGCACCCCTGCCTATCTGAGACCCGTCCAGCAGCACCCCTGCCCCTCTGAGACCCGCCCAGCAGCACCCCTGCCCCTCTGAGACCCGCCCAGCAGCACCCCTGCCTATCTGAGACCCGCCCAGCAGCATCCCTGCCTATCTGAGATCCGCCCAGCAGCACCCCTGCCCCTCAGAGACCCGCCCAGCAGCACCCCCTGCCCCTCTGAGACCCGCCCAGCAGCACCCCCTGCCCCTCTGAGACCCGCCCAACAGCACCCCTGCCCCTCTGAGACCCACCCAGCCCCTCTTGAGACCCGGCCAGCAGCACCCCTGCTCCTCTGAGGCCCACCCAGCCCCTCTTGAGACCCGCCCAGCAGCACTCCCTGTCCTCTGAGACCCCGCCAGCAGCACCCCTGCCCCTCTGAGACCCCGCCAGCAGCACCCCTGTCCTTCTGAGATCCGCCCTGCCCCTCTGAGACCCACCCTGCCCCTCTGAGACCCACCCAACAGCACCCCTGCCCCTCTGAGACCCGCCCAGCAGCACCCCCTGCCCCTCTGAGACCCGCCCAGCAGCACCCCTGCCCCTCTGAGACCCGCCCAGCAGCACCCCTGCCTATTTGAGATCCGCCTGCAGCACCCCTGCCCCTCTGAGACCCGCCCAGCAGCACGTCTGCCCCTCTGAGACCCGCCCAGCAGCACCCACTGCCCCTCTGATATCCGCCCTGCCCCTCTGAGACCCGCCCTGCCCCTCTGAGACCCGCCCAGCAGCACCCCTGCCCCTCTGAGATCCGCCCAGCAGCACCTCTGCCCCTCTGAGACCCGGCCAGCAGCACCCCTGCCCCTCTGAGACCCACCCAGCCCCTCTTGAGACTCGCCCAGCAGCACTCCCTGTCCTCTGAGACCCCGCCAGCAGCACCCCTGTCCTTCTGAGATCCGCCCTGCCCCTCTGAGACCCACCCTGCCCCTCTGAGACCCGCCAAACAGCACCCCTGCCCCTCTGAGACCCGGCCAGCAGCACCCACCTGCCACGGGTGGGAGCCGAAGGACGAGTCGTGTCCGCCGACGATCCTGTTGGTCCTGCTGTACACCTGGCCGCACTCTGAAACAGAGGCGAGCGGTGAGCGGTGCTCAGGCGTGACTCTGAGCCGGGCAGGTGTGACTCTGAGTCGGGCAGGCGTGACTCTGAGTCGATGTGACTAAGTCAGTCTCACGCGACCGACTTCCAGTAACTTTAACAACGCAGGATGGCCGACGGGCATACAGTTAGCGACTCAAGTACGACCCACATACGACTTACGTACGATCTCAAGCACGACTCACGTACGACTCACCGACTCGCGACAGTTGTGTGCTGTATGTACAGTTGCGGTGAGGGGACCTTGGGCCTTCAACACTTCTTGACACTTGGTTTATTATTTATCATTTCTGCTCTCAGCGCGTACAATTATCACATAAGCGAACAATCTACAGAACACTATGAAAGGTAAAGCGGTCATGACGGAAGCTGCAGTGGTGGTGGCTAAAGCTGCGGGCGTCGAATGGAGAACGCTTCAGGGCTGGGCGGGGCGGGGGTGTCAGTGCGGTCCTGCTAGGCTACCTCCACCAGACATGCGTTTCTGTGCGCTCGTGCGAGGGTGTGACGGCGACCTTAGGCGCGCTCTTACTGGCGTTTGCCGAACTCGTACTGGGCCGATGAGGGCGCTGCGGCCGGTCTATATGGTTACTGTCTGAGTCGGGGTCAGGTCGGAGGACGGGCCGGCTCGGCGGTCGGGCGCCCCCCGGTCGGTACGGTCGGGACGGTCGGGCGGGTCGGGCGGGAGGCAGGCCGGAGCCTGGGCGGTAGCTGGAGCCGGGTCGGAACGGCCGGATGATCATAAACGGCCGCGTGTTGTACACCGGGCCGAAACTGGGCACGTCGCCGTTCACGTGACCGGTCACGTGATTAGAGCCATGGTTGGATGATGGCTCGTCGTGGATCGGGATGATGGAGACGGGGTGGGGTCGTGGGGTGCGGTACGGTCGGCTGGGCCGCGGGGCACGGGTCGGACGGGTGTAGGTGTCGTAGTAGGAGGGTCGGGTTAGGGCGCGCATGGTGGTGACCTGGGGCTCGGGCGCCGAGCCGGCCGGGGTCAGGTCAGAGGGTGCGTGAGTCGCGTGGGACACGTCGGTGTTAGTCGGTGAGTCAGACTGTAGGGGAGCGAGGCTGGTTGTGTCAAGAGTAATAGTTGTGTTCGAGATGGTGGCACCTGCGAAAAGGAGAAAAGTGGAAGGTGAGATCACTCATACCCAATGCTGACACCCTAGAACGCCCCTAATGCCGAAGGGTTGGAAAAACATGGTGTATCAGTAATGATGAAGAAGGATTTGAAGATAGATGATATAAGTTAAATAGTATGGTGGCTTTAGGTTGAAATGCTATAGAAATATGACAGTAAAACAAAGAGACAGAACAGGAAGAACAAGGTTCTTAAGTAAATGAGGCCATCTTGTCAAAGTCTAACTTTGGCGACATATTGGTTCTTCACCATTTGCGTTAGCACAGTGTTGTGCCTATAACACACTTGCATAACATTAATTGTTAAATGTAGTCTTTGCGCTATTACGATGAGAATATTGTAACTAAATGTCGCTGCATAATAGGTACATACTTCCATCTCGGCTGCCTGTAGCTGAATGATTTTCACTTTAATTTGTTGCTTTTGTATTTCATCTCATCGGAACTTTAAAAAAAAAGAATTTCGGCGGTTTCAAATTTAATTAAATCTAACCCTTTTGATTTCCCTGGATTTCTCTGATCAGAACCTTTTGCTCAACACAAATTGTTGCGTGGACTTTGACGTCTACAATGCAATGTCGAATCCCAATAGTCGATTTCGGCAGAAGAAAATGTTCAATGTTTTGCATGCCCCAAATATGTTTATGTTACATGCAAATAAAAATGACTGGGTACTTTTTTCTATCATATTGATTACACTGTTGACGAAACACCAAAGGTAATTCAAACTTTCAAAATTGTCAAAATTGTTAAAATTATCCAAATTGTGGCCACTCAAAATTCTATTTAATTTTACTTATTTTGAAAATGACTCAAATATTGACGTGAGCTGCCCATTCATACATTCTTCCTTTAACCCACGTTGCACGCTGTTTGATTTTGTGTCTGAAATATACTTATGAAACCGCGCATAAAGCAATGCAAGCGATCAAACGGTGCGCAGCTACACATCCGCTACCCTGCTCCCCGGTCCTCCCAGGTCCTCCCCGGTCCTCCTCTGTCCTCCCCTGTCCTCCCCTGTCATCCCCTGTCCTCCCCGGTCTTCCCCGGTCCTCCACTGTCATCCCCTGTCCTCCCCTGTCCTCCGTGATCAAACGGTGCGCAGCTACACATCCGCTACCCTGCTCCCCGGTCCTCCCCTGTCCTCCCCTGTCCTCCCCTGTCCTCCCCTGTCCTCCCCTGTCCTCCCCTGGCCTCCGTGATCAAACGGTGCGCAGCTACACATCCGCTACCCTGCTCCCCAGTCCTCCCCGGTCCTCCCCGGTCCTCCCCTGTCATCCCCGGTCCTCCCCTGTCCTCCCCTGTCCTCCCCTGTCCTCCCCTGTCCTCCCCTGTCCTCCCCTGTCCTCCCCTGTCCTCCCCTGTCCTCCGTGATCAAACGGTGCGCAGCTACACATCCGCTACCCTGCTCCCCGGTCATCCCCGGACCTCCCCTGCCCTCCCCTGTCCTCCGTGATCAAACGGTGCACAGCTACACATCCGCTACCCTGCTCCCCGGTCCTCCCCTGTCCTCCCCGGTCCTCCCCTGTCCTCCCCTGTCCTCCCCTGTCATCCCCGGTCCTCCCCTGTCATCCCCTGTCCTCCCCTGTCCTCCGTGATCAAAAGTGCGCAGCTACACATCCTCTACCCTGCTCCCCTGTCCTCCCCTGTCCTCTCCTGTCCTCCCCTGTCCTCCCCTGTCCTCCCCTGTCCTCCCCTGTCCTCCCCTGTCCTCCGTGACCAAACGGTGCGCAGCTACACATCCGCTACCCTGCTCCCCGGTCCTCCCCGGTCCTCCCCTGTACTCCCCTGTCCTCCCCTGTCATCTCCGGTCCTCCCCTGTCATCCCCTGTCCTTCCCTGTCCTCCCCTGTCCTCCCCGGTCTTCCCCTGTCCTCCCCTGTCCTCCGTGATCAAACGGTGCGCAGCTACACATCCGCTACCCTGCTCCCCGGTCCTCCCCTGTCCTCCCCTGTCCTCCCCTGTCCTCCCATGTCCTCCCCTGTCCTCCCCTGTCCTCCGTGACCAAACGGTGCGCAGCTACACATCCGCTACCCTGCTCCCCGGTCCTCCCCTGTCCTCCCCTGTCCTCCCCTGTCCTCCGCGATCAAACGGTGCGCAGCTACACATCCGCTACCCTGTCCTCCCCGGTCCTCCCCGGACCTCCCCTGCCATCCCCTGTCCTCCCCTGTCCTCCGTGATCAAACCGTGCGCAGCTACACATCCGCTACCATTGCGGTCGCGGCGGCACGAATGGTTTGTTCTCCCATCGGGTACACGTGCTAAGACCACCACATGACTGAACAGTCACACAGTCAGTCACACAATCACATGTCACACAGTCAGTCACACAACATAGGTACACAATACCGATAAAACACTGGGACAGATCGCTTTTGGCTGTTCGCACCTGAGCGAGGCAGCAGCGATTGACAAATGCTCGAGTGTGCACACTGCATAGCTCGTGTTACACCAGGCATCAGACTGCCGCCACTGGGCCGTCACAGAGCACACATTGTCCTCGCGCAGTGCGCGTGCCGGGACAATCGACACAAAAAAACACCGAGGCAAGTTCAGTGGCGATGTTTACGGTACAGCGTACCGCTGGCTCTGGCTGATTGGTGGGTGAAGGGCGGCGGGTTGAGAGAGCGGGCCGGTGTGATGCGTGTGTTGGGTGAAGGGCGGCGGGTTGAGAGAGCGGGCCGGTGTGATGCGTGTGGTAGTGGAGGTGTCACAGAAAGGACAGCGGTGATGGCGTGTAACAGTCCCACAGTGTTGTGCCCATGTCACCAGGGGCGGGTTCATTAAGCATAATCGACAAAAAAGATGATAGAAAAGTCCATGCCAAGTACAATCTTAAAGGTCTCATGATCTCTTTTTCATAACCAAACGAGTTATACTTAGTAGTTCGTTGCTTTTCTTTTTGATAACATCCCTGGAGTGATGCGGTGTATTACACTGAAAGGAACTTTAATGCCTGTACATACAACGTGCATGCACATTGTACAGTGCATGTATTCAGCAACATGCGCCCGAATTTGAGATTAAAGAGCGATTTTGTAAGGTACTGCTGAGCCCTGAGAGGGTCATTTCATGATTATGATCATTGGGGTTTAAGGGCGCCGCAACAACATGGATATATGGCGCGAGGGCTATATCATGCGGTTGTGAAGGGTAACCGGAACTCATATGTGAAGCCTGTACACGAAGTACCTTTTCGTTTGATAATGAAAACCCGGAGAGGAGATATTTACACATTTTTACAATGTTCTTACATAGCATGCTGTTAATGTTTAAATCTGCAAACATAGGTTTATCTATGGTACAGCAGAACATGCCAAAATTCAGGAAGGTTTTTGAAGCTTTGGATTTTAATATTTACAAACGCCCCATTTTCCCAAAAGCACCGGCTCATTGGCAGTTTTCAGGTTCTCTGACATTATTCCCTCAGTTCACTCATTCATTTGACGCGGACATTAGCCGTTCTGTTTCCGTTCCGCATTGTTTGCTGGCGGGACTGCGCTGCAGCCCCCAGTTTCAGTTTAACGCGTCTGTGCCTCGTTTGAAGCTTCGCTTCGTTTGACCCGCTGAGGGTTGTCACCCTCCGTCGTGACCCGCGGTCGCCTCTGCTGCTGGGTTCCCCCTCACCTTCCGTTCACCAACGCTGCTGAGGTCTACCAGCACCAGTCTGGTGATAGATCTCTCAGCTGTCCATACGTTGGCGCTATCACCAACGTTGAAACGTAGCATCCGCTGGCTAGCCTCTCGCTTGCAACGCCTCCCCGTCCCCGTCGCGCACTCAGCAGCATTACAAATGATAACCTCTACCTCCTAACCTGCCGCTTGCCTCTGTGCCGCACTGCACGCTGACTTACCGGCGTTGACGACCGTGGCCTCTGCGGAGAAGTCCTTCTCGGCCATGTCTCTCGGCACGCAGCAGCTCCAGACCATGCCGCCGTTGCACAGGTCGATGGCTTTTCTCCCGCGCAGCACGCAGCCGACACTAACACCGCAGTCGTACTGCGAGCCCCTGTAACTGCACTTCTGCGGGATCACTGAAAGCGAGCGTCGCCCCGGTCAGCGCGGCTGGCCCCTGACGGTCCCTCGAGGTCCCTGGTGGACCCTGGTGGACCCTGGCGGCCTCTGGCGGTCTCTGCCGCTGGCGGTCGGTTGGTCCGTCGCTGCTGTTGAGGTCAGTCGCAGTGGGTGAGTCACCGGGGTCAGTCGGAAGTCAGAGGTCAGAAGATGAAGTCGCTGGCGGTATGCGGAGAATGGTCAGCATGGACGAGGTCCGATGGTCTTTACCGTGGAGTAGGTGGAGGCAGATTTCAGGGTAGGCAAGGATGGACGAATTATGTTTCAGGGTGAAACGGCACATAACCTATGCTTTTGTTTTGAATAGTCGATAGCATATGCAACGACGCTTTAACGTTTTTTCTCTTTGGTAGCCAAACAGCAAAGAGTGAAAAGAGAGGTTCAGTTCAGTTAAAGTCGTATGTATCCTATTATTATCAACCCGATGTTAACATTTTTGTATTCATTCAGGATGAATTTGCATGGTTTTCACAACTTCGATGACAGCCGTGACTTCACCAATGCATGTACAATTTATTGAAGCGCTATGCAATCATAATTCTGAGAAGTTACACACTCTGACTCCCGCTCTTTTGCCATATGCTTGATATTGCATTATCATAATACTTTCCAGGTAAGTGCCACTTTTCACCTTTCAACTGTTTCACCTAGAAACTTCCCAACCTGGAAACGTTCCAACCTGGGAAGTAATGATGATACTGATCCTGATGAAATGGAATCTCGCTGTTTTGTACTATTCTCGAACAATAATGTATTCAACTCATCGTTCGCCTACAGGCTGACGTCATTAAAGTGGGAGGTCATCTTAAAACAATGCCTTGTCTGAGAAAGCTATTTACTAAGAAAACTATTTTTGTCATGGCCGAGTTGCAAGCTTCTGAGTTGAAGATCCATAGAACTCGTAGTAAATATCTTATTTTAGATGACACGGAAGCTTACATAGGCGTAGGAACAAGGGGGGGGGGGAGGGCATGGCCCCCTCACTTTTCGGCCATTTTATTGGGCTAAAATATTTTATTTTGCTTGGTGCGAAAAGTTTGTGATGGCAAAAGGTTCGCCAAGAAGAGCCCAAGCCCAAATCTGCAAAGAAATCTTCCATAGGGGGAGGGGGGTTCTCTCAAAACGACATCAAAGTTGCACTACCCCCCACACTTTTCGTGACATTCCTACGTCCATGGAAGTTTATGTAGGTAAGTGCTAGCACAATTGTTGATTCATGATTAACATTCAATCCCGGTAGTTGTTTACCGTAGATACGACATTTAAGCGATAATTCATTTAAAATAAAAGCTCGAATCCCAAAACTAATATATCCCATGACTACAAATTTCAAGTTTTTTAACCACAAATTTCAGAAATCCGGAACCTCATGCACTGATAGCTCCGTTGGGTCGGTGCCTTCGATAAAGATGGACAATCCGATAATGGCAAAGTATTCCCGTCCCGATTGCGAGCAAAGGCATTTTAATGCAGGTACAACCGAACCAAACATAACCGATTCAGCTTCTGAATCAATGTTGCATGAACAGTAACACCTTCCTCTGAGTTCTCCACTGGTTCCTCCATACGCCCCTTCACAACGGACGCAGCGCGACTGACGCAAACCGCTTCCGCAGAAAGGGCGGCAGCACTTCAGGCTGCAGCGGTGCTCTCGCCGGCTCCGTTACCTCACAGCGTGGAGCGGCACCGAACCGTGCCCTCAGCCCGCCGGGCTTACGTCAGAGACCGCGTGAAAGGTCTGCCCGGGAGCAGTCGCCAGTGACGGCTGCCCGCTGCTCGCCTGCAGCCACCGTCACATGTGTGACCCGACAGCGCAACAAAGCGACCACTCACACGGGCAGTGCGCATGTCATACCGGGGCGCGTCACGGGCTCTTGTCAGACTGCCTTGCGGGAAAATGACTCATAGCAGTCGGTCTTGCGGTACGGGCGTCAACGGTACAAGTCTGATCGTCAGCCGGAGAGGAGTCATTTAGCGCGGCGTAGTACCGGGGGTGTGTCACGGGTTATCGCCTGCGGTACTAAACGCGCTGCTTCTTTATGTTGGTTCTACTCTACGGGGTTAACTGGCACCACTACTTGCTACTCAAGCTGTCAACTGAGGAGTATTTATTATCTAAAGACAGCTGCACACTATTTACGGATAGACTTTCATATTTAGGTTAGTGTGCGTACCAGCCCTTGACCAGGAAGGTGGCAGAAATTGGAGCTGGAATTATCACGGGTATTAAAATCGGTTCCAGCAAGCTGCTCAGAAGGCCCGCAAAAATCGAAGAGTACGTTATTAAAATGTGTGAAAGAGCGAATTGATCACTATTTACACTAATAATGCTACCCATTACACGAATCACTTCAGTCACCCAATACCCATAAACGAAGATATTGGTGTATAACATAGGTACTTCGCAACGCTCCACAAATAAAACAAGTTTCATTTTCGAACCAAATACTTGAGAGAAAACATTGACAGAAAGTCGTAATTTCACCGCAAGTTAAACGTTTCAGCCCTTACGCTTGCTGCGAGCCAGTTGAATGGAAAGTGAACTCGAAGCTTTACGTTGTGAAACAGGGACGTGACACGACAAAATTCGCGGTCCATGTGGTCACGGATGTCCCCGCTGAACATTTAACACTGAACGCGTCACCTACCCTGATTTATAATCGTCCAGAAATAGTCGTGAGAGTCACGAAATCGTGCACAGCAAATCCCGAGCCTGACGCATCTTTGCGCTAGATTAATCCCGTTTCCGAAAAGCCCCGTCTCCGAGCAGCTTGCGAGGTTAGATCTCGACAATACACTATTGCCAGGTTTTCACCCGGCTTCGTCGACACCTAGCGAGACATCTGCCACCTCACTCGGTCACAGGGGCGGGTACGCACTGCCGAGGTGCGGGGAGCCACGGCCGACTGCCACCGTTTCCTTCACCAAGCGAGACGAGGCAGGCAGGGCAGGTGTGTGTGTGTGTGTGTGTGTGTGTGCCGGTTTACCGCTTAACCGTTTGGGCCCGCACACCGCCAGCGCACCGGCGGCGCACCGGCAGCGCGCGGGAAACAGTTCAGTTTACGGCAACGCATGATGAATGGAGCCAACGGTCCGCCGTCCCGGAGCGCCGCCGTCCCGGGGCGCCGCCGTCCCGGAGCGCCGCAGGGCGGCTCGCAACGACTCCGGGCCGATCTGGGCTCCCTAGGTAGAATAGATTCGAGTGGTCTAGATCCACCTAGAGAGGTTCTGGGGGATCGGGGCTACTCTGGACGACTCGGCGCTGCAGTGGCTTAAGCAATGCCACCTCGACCTACCCGGCTGTCGGACCGTATTCCCTGCGGAATCGTCGTGGAAATCCCGGTGATCGTCGTGGAAATTCTGGTGATCGTCGTCGAAGTGGTTGACGGATGGCCGGTGGTGGCGGTACGGCCGTCTCCGTCGTACCGGCGGGGCGTGCACGGCCGGTCTGTACCCGGGCGGCTCCCCGGGCCCGTACGCCGGGGAGAAGTACGCCTCGCCGCCGGGGCGGTACTCGCTGAACGGGTCGAACACGTCGTGCTGCAGCGGCAGCCGGTACGGCCGGCCGTAGCCGGGTCGGATGGCGCGCTCGGAGGCGTGCCCGCCGCCGTGCCGCCGGTCCCGCTCGTCCAGCTCGGCAGAGTCGTCAAAGTGTCGCTGCGCCAGGCAGGCGGCGGCGAGGGCGGCGCAGGCGAGCGCGGCGAGCAGCAGACGGGCAGACATCACTCGGGATGGCAGACGCGACACACGGGAGACGAAACTGGCATGCCGCGCGGAGCACAGAGCGATGGCGTCGACGGCGTTCGGTCGGCGCGCGGGGCGACGACTGACGGAGGACGGCGCGCGGCCCTCCGCGCCGCCACCGGAGCCGTCACAGTCGAGAGGGCGGCACTTTCACTAGGCAGCGCGCGCGGCTTGCCACGGCGTGCAGTCGCTACCAGGCCCCTGAGTTGCGCAAATCGCAGCCGCCGCGAGGGAACGGCGACAGCGGAGTCCAGGTGCAACCAGGATGACTTACTAAAGTTGAGAAGAAATCGAGCGGGCTGGGAGAGGGTTTGGGAGGTGTCGGGAAGAACGTCTCGGTAGAAAGTGCCGGCTCTCACGTCGCGGAAGCAGAACGGATGCAGATATTCGTTTTACTACAGTATTGCATGGGCTAGGCACAATGCACATATGCTGATATCAGATTTAACTTTACTGAAGGCTTTATAGTCATGTCTATTAAGGTGGTGGGGGATTTAGGCAAGACAGGTTCAACTCTCCATTTAAAGGTCGATAGTACGCATGGTCGTGGGAATAGTATGGTTCGTATGCCGGAAACCAATGTATTCACCGTCCGAGCAAATTACGACATCACAAATAACGCTGGCTCTGCTGTAAACGGCGACCCAATTTCCAAATTTCACCTTTGGCAATCGCTTCACAGAGCGTAAAGAAGTTTTGTTTAAAATTAAAGAGGCGGCCTTGCAAACAATGAGGAATGGTCTACAGTTCTGAATGACGGATAATGAACATGTTGAAGTGCCAGATGAAGCTACCCAAATTGATTCCATGTAGCGTAGGAAGTTGTAAAAATGTATCGGTGGCATCAACTTATGTTATGGACAAACTGGCTTAAATGCATATAAATTTACCTAGACAATTGACCCGTTAGAGCATGATAGCGTTTTGAGTTACTTCCAAAACTTCGATAAACGTTAGCACAATGCTAATTAACATCTTATTTCGTCTTAACTCGCTCACATATCGGGCAATATACATGTAGGACATCCTGCAATAGTAAACGATCATACGCACCGTCATTTCTCTACACAACTGACGCATCGTTTGGCTCGGTCTAGCATCTTCATTCAACAAGAACTCCCAAAGATATTAAAGAACGCTGGTATCCTTGGAGAGGCTTAGCTATTTCGAAGGCTTTACTGAACCCATCATTTATGCCGATTATATGTCGATTTTTGAAGTTTCCAATACTTTCTTACAATGAATTGAGGGGAAGGTAAATGCAAATAAGTCCTGAAATGTGTCTTCTTCTGCTTGCTTTATCAGACTCTCGTCATCACATCACCGTTCAAGGTTCACCACATCGACATCTACCCACTCCATGCCACTGTTCTCAGCATGAAACCATCCTCAAACTGCGGTCTCTTCGGTCTGAGCATTTCAATGTTTAAAAAGTTATTTCCGTACATTGGCTTTTTCCAGCTTTATATAATCAATTGTAGCTTAGTTTCTGGCATTGTTCCCCCAGTCTGGAAACATGCTCTCGTCATCTCGATCCCAAAAGGAAAATCATCCAACGAGCCTAGCGACACACGACCAATACCCTGCAACCGGCCGTCATGAAATTGCTAGAGAAGGCGGCTCAATGTCAGCCATGACTTAGAGACTTAGACTTAAAGGGTAATCATATTTTGTCGGATGCCCAACATGGATACAGGACAAACTTCTCCACCGAATCGGCACTGAATGTGATAAGCGATAAAGCGCTCCAGGCTATGGAGGACGGACACGTAAGCATCCTAGTGCTTCCCGATCTGTCCAAAATGGGCCATGTTGCTCCGCGCGAAACAAGTGCTAGACAAAATGGCCCTGTACGGAATCGACATCACGTGGTTTGATCATTACCTTTCCGGCCATACACAGCAGGTCCAGGTAAAAACTAACGGCAACTCTATCATGTCTCGCCTCAAAAGCAATGGTATGGGAATCCATCAGGGCGGAGAAGTTTGTCGTGTTTGTTGGCGACGATCTTTATGAACGATTTAAGCCGCCTGTTTGTCGACGACGAAGTAACGGTGGTAACGGTCATACGTAACCAAGTAAAGGCGTAACCATGTTACGCCGACGACACTCGGTGATGATTTCAGGAAACAAAAACATTTTCAGGAACTCGCCTCACTCATTTCCCGCGTAGAAACTGCAATCCATTCGCTATTGCAAATGTTTTGTTTTAACGGAATGAAAGTTGACTCGGCCAAAACTCAGATGGTCGTCCTCGGAACCCCTGCTATGTTTAGATCACTTCCCAATGTCACCATTAACTTCTGTCGAAACACCATCGTCGATTCCAAAGTTGTCAAACAAATATCGGTATGATGTTGGATCGGCATCTAAATTTCGAACAGCATGTTAGTACTATTCAAAACAAGGCCACAGGGATATTGATCGCTCTGAACAACGCTCGTCACGTCATACCAAAACGTCTGATGCCCGCCATTGTCTAGGGACTTGTGATCTCTATCATACGGTACTGTATTTGTATATATGGCTCGTGCAATACCACTCAAGCACATCGGATTAAAAACATTATAAATTTCTGCGCCAGAGTGGTAAGTGGAAGAAGGAAGCACGAGCATATTTCTGACGTCATTCGGAGTCTGGGGTGGCTCACTGCTGAACAGCTGGTTCACTATCACACGGCATCGGGCATCATCAGTACTCGAGACAATCATGACAGGCACACCACCGTACATAGCAGAACTTATCGGGGCACCAGCTCACACAGTACACGATCACAACACACGCCGACCGACCCACCGCACTCTACCACGGATACGGACAGAGGCGGGCAGGCGCCGATTGTGTTACCGCGGTGTGCAATTCCGGAATGATTTACATGTCGAGCCAAATGTATCGCCTCGAAAAGCACTGATGAACGCTGTGCTATCACGCAATGTGACCTGATTTAGGCTATGGCAGTTTATATATTTTAGTCGTTTTTAGTTGTATGTTTATCGCTCTGCACTGCTATATTAGCTTCTGTTTTCAGCATTTGTATTTGTATCTGTATTTTATTGTATTATTTCCTTTTAGGTTATGTTCTCGTTGTCCGTGTGTTCCTCTCTCAAGGAAGTCGTTCCCATCACATCCCTATGTATTGTTTTATCGGACTGACGTGTCATAGTGAAGAACCACCCAATGGATTGCGTGGATCATTGGCCAAATGTATGTTCTATTTTCTATGTTCTATGTTCTTTGAAATTAGCAGTATTGTGGAATTTCATAACAATTTCAGACAGTATTTGAAAATGACGTCCCACTAACATATTTAACTCACTTCGGATATCAGCTGCTGTTCCAAAATCGGGCAAATCACCGGTGCTTCTGAAACTGTGGGACTGAACACATTCCTGGACGATATGCCCATGCTGTTCCGATATGTCCCTTACGCCTAGTATGTTCGTGACGCCTGCCGTCTGGCGGAGGACATGTTCATGGTTCACGCGCCACGTCTGACCGTGTCGTACCCTTGCGTCACGCGCCGGCCGCCGCCGCCACCGGCACGCAACCGGTCATGATAAGGCGCAACCCGCAGCCTTTCAGGCAGCGCCGGCACGCCTCAGTCACTCACGGCTGGCGGAACATGACCAGTTGGTGAGACGACCGCCACACCACGCCTGGCGACAGGCTGTCAACATCGTGCTCAGTCGAGAAATGTCAACAACGCCAGTATTTCCCCACGGCGAGAAAATCCCATGCGTGATATGGGACAATAAATATAGAGATACAAACCCATAGTAAATTCGGTGATCATAGTTGTTTGCAGCTGCTATGATAATGAGCTTAGGTGTGGATAAATTTAATTGTCTTAAAAAGTGTGTTAAGTTTGCGCAATTCTTACAACGGAGGTGACCCACATTCAACACACGAGCGGCTCAGAACGCACTGCCCGCGGCGAACTTTATCTTGTGAGCGCTATCGGCGGCCATTGTTTGTTCACTCCTTGCGCCCTTTATTCGCGTTATCTTTGCACGGAGGATGTGCTTGTCACCAAGGCTCCCCGAACAGCGTGGGGTAACAAGGTCAGCTCCTCCGAACGCGGGAAAGGTGTTCACGGTCATTAAAGGTCATATTTAAGCCCGGTTTCCACCGCCACCGGTCAACAACGGACAGGACAAAGTTCAAGCCGCGAGCCTCAGTTTGAGGCGCGCCTAAAAAGGCAAAATCGCACCGCATTTTCCGTTACTGTCCGGGGTGGCGGTGGGCACCGGAATTTCGTCGGTGAAACTTTTCCCTAGCGCACTATGGAACATTTTCAATTCTAGCGCGAATTAATTGTTACTTGACCTTTGCGGCTTCCATTTGATACATATGTGTAATAACCCTACTAACCCCCCTCGCTGACAATTAATAAACACGAAAACGAGGGATTTTACTTCAGAACGGCATTCAGTTTTCCGAAATCATATATTTTATAGCGAAGCGTTTATGCTTGGCAAAGGCTTTGTATGGTAGGCCCTGACTGACTGCTTGCGATCCATTCTCCACAACTAAACAACAAAATGAATGTGTGTAATGTTTTTTTTAGTAATTAAAGACCACGAAACGTTTTTTTTAAATTCATCTACGCAGTTCCCTCACCCTGGTGGGGGTCATTTTGACCCCCCCCCTCCTGAGGTTTTTCTGAAATCGTAGAAAAACGCAGAGCGCAGCGCCGCCAAATCTGGCACAGCTGTTTTGGAAATAATGACCAACATTATGTGAAAATTTTGACCTCAGGTCATCTCAGGTCAGGTCACCAGGTCACGTCAAGTGACTTCACCTCCAAAAATGTTTGAGGTCGTGCAAAAGCCCCAATGTTTGTTCTAGATATTTGACAGTTACAGGATTTCATGAGGTCATAAGTACCTACAATATCTTTATCTCGGATTTTGCATATTGGTGACCTAAGGACAGGTCAATTTCGTTATCTCCCCATGATAAGTTAATGTTAAAATATAAAAATGCTTCCTATTCAGATAATATGATTAGATCAGACCAATTCTTTCAGAATCATGTCATTTTAGCTCATTCTGGTTGACCCAGGTGCAATTGTTGCTCGGTGACCTCTACAAGGGCAGTTGAGGTCATCTGAGGTCACCAGCACCTTTTTGTAAATAACTCTTGATAGAATAAATATAGATACGTGCAAAATGATACCACTGTGCTTGCTTCGTCAAGACACATCGCCCCATATGCAGTATGGCCTACCTGGGTCTCACCAAATGACCTTGACCTGAGGCCAAATTTTGAAGTTGACCTAATAAGGTCACCATTAATATATGTCGAAGCGAATTGAAGAGACAACCACGATGCTGGTAAAATGATTGCCCTATGTTTAACCGATAATAAAGTTCTTCACAAAACACTTTTGTAGAAGAAAATGCCATCGTGACCTTTGGTGACCTCTGGAGGAGCCTAAACGATTGACATTAGTTAAAAGTTTAGGAAATATATGGCGATTGCATTTTGCATAAGCTTTCAATTGTTGTTTTCTGTTTGTTCCTAGCTAACTTGGAAAATTTGACCTTTGATGACCTCTGGTCAGGGCTGCGGAGTCGACACAATTTTAGCAACTCCGACTTCTACTCAGACTCCGGCCTGAAAAAAATCGACTCCGATTCCGACTCCGACTCATTGTCCGATTCCGGCCTATATCCGTCCTCCAACCGCGTGCTAGAAAGCAATATCTGCAATACCATCTATGTTTTCCGTTTGTCTTTATTCTTAACAGTATGAAGAACAATGCTATGTCGCCCGAGCACGGGCACGGCGTGCCGGCCGCGCGTCCAGCCCAGTAGCGCTCGCCTGCAGGTGGCGGAACCCGCGAAACGGGCACCGAGCGGCGAGCGCAGCCAGCCGCCGCCGGCCCAGCTTGCAGCGGCTAGGCTTCCGCCCCAGTTTGTTCCAGCTCGTCTTCGCTGGAGCCGCTGCTCACTGCTGACCCCGGATCCTGCGCTGACAGCTGGCCAGTCAGTGCACCGCTCTCCGCCGCCTCGTCTCCGGCAACCAAGTCTACGAGTCAGGGGTGTGGATTTCCCAAAATCATTGGGGGTGCTCAAGGGCGGATGTACCGTGCCATGCCCTTATACGACGGAAATTCGACTGCAAATTGTCATCTTTTCTGATTTTTAAGGAAATCTTAACAACTCTTACAAAGTTAAGTTCGTTTTAAGCATAGTTAACCCGCGCGTTACTGGGGTATATTTCATAACGCGACTTACTGGGGGGGGGGGGGGGGGGGGGGGCTCTTTTTTGCCCCCCCCCCCTCGGATCTCCGGAACTACTGGACCGAATGTAAAAATTAAAACGGCATTCGATAGCCCTGGGAAATTTATCGAGGGAAACATAATATTGTTGACCTTGAGGTCACTGATGACGTCACAGGTCAGGTCAGGTACAAAATGTTTGACCGTGTCAAAAGGTCTCGATGGATGGAATTGTCGCGCAAAATTGCGATATTAAACGCATAAGTTGTCGATAAGTCGGTATGATTCGTGTGTCTGACACTTCTAAGTACCTTTCTAAGCTGTTTATGACCTTGGGTCAGGTCAAGGTCATCCGAGGTCACGAGGTCAAACTGCAGATTACGGTCATTAGGCGTTGTAACACATGTTTATGGGTTTGTTTATCGTCTAGAACGCGTAAAATGACCTTAGAACATTGTTTTCTCCATATAAATAGAAGTAAAAAGCAAAAATGGAAATGCGTTTTTTATGCATATCAATGCTGTGAGAGGTGGTCGATTTTTGTCATTTAAAGGTCATAACTCAGTCATTTTTGAGAATATCGACTTCAAATTTGGTACACATATTCACCGCACACGTCTCAATCACATATATATTTTTTGTGTTGATAATTCTGATTTTTTCTTGCAAATTTGGTAAAACAAAAAAAAAATGTATTTGGATTTCTCAAAATTGTGAATAAAAAACCCTCACAAATCCGAGATGGCAGTTTGATATCCCGGTCTATTGTCAGTATTTTGATTTAAGACAATTGAGTTTATTTTTAAGATCATACCTTTGACATTGTTTTCCGCAAACCGTTATTTTGCAACCAAAACCGAAGAACATGACGTCACTCTGACGTCATTCTCGGTTGACCTATCATAACCTTATATTTTTACTTTTTCCAACATGTGTAGAATTAATGTGAGAGAAAGTACTGCAAGTTTGGTGACGATACCGATGTTCGTTTAAGAGTTATTGCAAAATAACGGGAGGGGGGTGCAAAAAATAGCCCCCAGTAACTCGCGGGTTAAATGCGCAAGCGAGCTATATATCCTTTGTGGTCGTGCCATAGCCACTGCAGTGGCTGTGGCCATGGCCATGGCCACAGTGTTTGGCTAAGCACTTCAAACTCACAGGACGTAATCACAGGACGTAATCACAGAACATAGATACCTACGACCCTGCTATCTCGGATTTGTTTATTGTATGTCGGTGACCTAAGGTCAGGTCAGGTCAGTTTCGTGACTTTCCCATTATAAGTGAACGATAAAATATACAACTTTTTTCGTATCGCAGGATACGAATTATATTAAAATAATTATTTTAAGATTATGTTATAGCTCATTATTGATGACCCAAGTACAAGTATTGCTCAATGACCCCTACAAGATCGAGTGAGGTCTTCTGAGGTGACCAGCACTTCTTTGCTAATAACTTTTGATAGCATAACATGAAGATAGAACGTGAGATCGGCACCACTGTGTATGTCTCGTCAAGACTCGTCCGAAATTGCGCAGCACGACATACCTAGTTCACCACATGAACTTAAATTACCTTGACCTGAGGTCAAATTTTGAAGTTCACTTAGGTAGCCTGCCACCTGGTCACCATCGTATGATACGAATCTCCTTGACGAAACTAGCACAATGACGTTAAAATGGGCGTCGTGTGACCATAAGTGTCGGTGCGTCCAAAACCCGAATTATCATCAGATGACGTTAAAATTATTGCCCTATCTTCATCGGGTGGAAATCTACTATGAGTAACTAGGTTTCATTTTCAACACATTTTTTCTCTCTAAAGGGGTGTAAAGTTAATGTCCCTAGGCCGACGATTATTCTACTGACCAAAGTAATAGCCAATTGCCAGAAAGTCGACTCCGACTCCGGGCCGGAGTCGGAGTCGGCAAGATTTTAGCGACTCCGTCTCCGACTCCGACTCCGGCCAAAACTGCCGACTCCGACCGACTCCGACTCCGCATCCCTGCCTCAGGTGACCTTAATATTGACCTGAGCTAAGCAAAATGCTCGTAGAAACTTCGGATGTCCTTCTGGAGAGTTTTCGAATACCTTTTCCGCGTCTTTCTAACCCTTTTAGTTTTTGAGTTAGTTGGGGTAATTTTGACCGCCCCACCAGAATATTAACCTTTTAGGTTTTAATTGGCTCATTATATAAATTAAAATATTTCTGTTCAATGTGAGAGTTAAATAAAACGTGAATATGACGATGTGCTTAAAAACTGTTCAATTTTGCACCTCTAATCGCGGAATGATAGGAGTATATGAATATGTTTGAGCTCGCGTGGTTCCAACAGGGGCAAAAAGGAGCAACCAATTTTTCTTGGGCGTTATGCAACATGAACCAGCGTTGCGAATGGAACCAATTTAAACACGCAATTCGACGAAATTTGAGGTTAAAAGCTTACATATTTGTAAAATGCATTTGGGAAAACGCCACCATTTGAACCTGATAGAAAATATTGGTGTTAACATACTGCATGGAGGAGTTTAGGAGGAAGAATGCTGATATTTCGGAAAACAAAGGGTTAGTATACTTAAATATGGTGTGCATTCAATCACCCCTCCTTGTTAAATAATTTCCGATAGACATATATGTATGTCAGTGGTTGGCGCGCCAGGCAAGCAAAAATCTGCTTTGTTTCATTTGCTTTATTTCCAGGGCTCATTATGAAGAAAATATGAGCTGCATACAAAAAAAGATTATTGCAGTCGAAAAAAATCAGTCAATTTTACATAAGTCAGGCAGGTTTAATCGCCGAAATTCTGAAATTTGTCTTTTCGCATTTATTCGGGCTAAGTCGTAAAACGTCCTATAGTGCAGCGGTCGTAAACGGGACTGCTGAACTTTCGCTCACTCCTCGCCGTTGTTACCAGATGGTGAACGGTGTTACCAGATCTAGCGATCTTATAAAAGGGCCCCTTTTAGAAGACGCTGTTTCGTGCCCCGATCTACTACCACGACACTAGTCCTGTGTCGAAACTACTTAGCGTAGCGAGGCAATTCTTTCACCACAACGCTCTTTGATCTGTTCTACAAATTTGCTATCTCAGTTCAAAACCCCATGTTAAAGGTAAACCCTTTATTCCCTTTAAGACTTATAGTCGGAATTAGAAATAGATGCCACCGCGGGATCGAAAACCCGGCGTGTTTGTGCGGGCATTGTTCAGTTTCTTGTCTCCTGAACATGTTTTTGAATAGGTATAGGTATATTCTTGACCTCTTTATATTATATACGATCCGTATTACAAGGCCAAAGATTAATGCAATCATCATAATTGTGCATAAGCACAAAATACTAAAGGACTTAGCATTTCAAGCAAAAGGTGACATAATAATGTTAACAAGTTTTATTCAGGGATGTAGAATGTTTAAAATTGTTCCAGTTGTCTTAACAATAAAGTAAGTTGAGATTAAATAGAAA
The DNA here is from genome assembly GCA_036785665.1 of Chirona hameri. Classification (NCBI taxonomy): domain Eukaryota; kingdom Metazoa; phylum Arthropoda; class Thecostraca; order Balanomorpha; family Balanidae; genus Chirona; species Chirona hameri. The sequence continues at coordinate 47,697 of JAXIVJ010009099.1, forward strand.
GAAGAGGTCAACAAAGGACCCGAAGAATTTCCGGTAATTTCTTTGTCCAGTATACTTTTAAGTCATATAGTGATGGTTTTCAAATTCAGCAATTTTTCACTTAAAGGGAGTGTGCCTACTCACTTCGCTTATTTGGGGACACTGGTCTAAAGAACATAATTTTCTGAATTGAAGCATAACTTCATTTCTCCAGATTCACCCTGGTTGCTGAGATATTCCAAACACTCCAGGAACTTGCTGGGAGCAAAAAGTGCTCTGGTAGACTCCAGAGGGCTTCCGCTACTAAAAGCACTGCAACTATCGATTACACTGATAGCATATCGTTAGCGCCGGCCAATAACAATTCGACAAAACAGCTCATGCGCGCTGATAGCAGCAGTCGCACAGTATCGTCTTTCCCCCTGATCGCAACGCTTGGTTGTCATTGCTTGACATAGATGTCAATTTAGAGCTACGAAACTTGCACATAATAAAGTTCACAGTGGCAAGAAACACTCCCTTTAGCCCTATTTGTAACAAGGGGGGGGGGATTTCGCCCCCCTGTTTTTCGCAGATATCTCCAGAACGGCTGGGAGCAGGCCGATTAAATTTGGGGACTTTGAATAGAAATGAATACCGCATATTTTGAGTTCTTAATCTGAACAGAGGCGGTTCCAGGGCACAGTTTTGGGTGGGTTCGGAGACGACATTTGGCGATAATACGGAAATGTGATCTTCACGGTTTCTACCTAACTGCTCAAGTGTGAAGGAGTTACATCGGTTTACGGTGATTGCAACAAGTGAAAATTAGTTGATGTTAATGAATATCATACAAATTGCATGGCAGAGGCGGTTTCAGAGGCTTGGAAGGGGGGGGGGGGGTCCAGGATGTATTCAATGCTTGGCGGGAAGCCAATAGAGCGATGTAAGGGGCATGTATAGCTAGCACGATGTAAAAGATAGCTTCCGCTTCCATTATTTGCATAATTTATTACATATAGAGTTTCAGGGGCGTGTTCAGGCACATGAAAAGAGGGGTGACTGGCATGGTGATGACGATATGCCAGCGATAACGGCTCCATAGATGGTTAGCTTATAATGATATATGCACATATGAGGCCAGAAAAGGGAATACAGTCATTTTTTTGCAGAGGCGCGCTCAGGAATAGAAGAAAGAGGGTCCTATTATTGCAAGGGAACTAAGAGGCATGGGCTACAATGACATAACATACTGCTGTTTTCGGATGAAAAACGAACCACAGGGTACTCTACTAACGATAATAAGATATTAGGCGAGTCCCGGTAGGGTAAAAAGGGGGGTAAGCAATGTTAATTGAAGTTGTAAGTGAAATAGTCACTGTTGACTAGTTGGTATCATAATAGAGGATAATATACTTATCGAAAGGTCTTGCGCCGCCCAGTTTGGATCCAGGAACGGCCTATGATGAATTACAACATGCAAAAAGGAACTATCTACGATCAGTAACATATTTATAGTGCTGGGTAGCAACTTGTCTGCGGTTAATATTGTTTTCCAATTTTACCTCCCTTTTTCACTAACCTGGTACCACCTATGGCAAAAATATATTATTTATAACTGTTTTGTCTAATGTTACAATCACATACCATTTCATTTATAAAAAACAACATCAAAAATGATTTTATTATACATTTACTTCACCCCCATATTGAGTTACCTGCACACGCCTATGATCTTTGAATTTTCAAACGTCATCGTCATATATCAATTTCCAATTCAATATCTATCGATTCCTATTAATTGTGTTAAAATCGGTTCATAAACATGACAGCTATGTTGGATCAAAAATACCACTAAAATTTGTAGTTTTTGCCCCCCTGTTGCCCCCCCTATCAAAAATTTATATTAGTTTTATTATTTATAAATTTAGATCGTGTTCGGGAAACCAACACCGTTTCATTTTTGAAAATCGGACGGGTAGATCTCGAGATCTTCGGGGGGGGGGGGGGGGGGGGGGGGGGGGGGGGGGGGGGGGGTGGAATCACCCCCTGTTACAAATAGGGGTAGCCAGGAACCTGTTACAAATAGGGTTACAGGAAATAGTTCACTAGAGGTGTACAGTCGGCGGTTAAACCACGGTTGACAGCGGTTAACCGCGGTTACGGGCGGTTACGGTTACACGAGGTTACGGTTGCGGTGATTTTATTCCGCGGCTGAATTTGACGTTACAAATAGAAACTATAAAGACGACATTGCGTAGACCTCGCAGAAAAGAGAATTCTGCCACACTTTAAATATATAATTTCCGTTCAATCGAACAGGCTTCAACACAGAAACTACGTGGGCAACGGCATGGATGGTACACGAAGTTATGTTACCAAGATTATTATAACATTTTTTTTTGTGAGTACCTACTTGAGTTTGTGTGTTTCTGAAGTTCTTCAGTTTCCATGCATTTTACCTATTTCACCAATTACCTTTTTCCAGTTATGACTTGTTATGCTAAAAATGGCACGGGTATTGAAGGTATGTACGTTTGCACAGGTGTGGTTTGTTACGTTTTGAAAAGTTAAAAAAACAAAAACATTATTGTTACATGTTACAGGCGGTTACAAAATTCGTTTGCTGCGGTTAACGAATTTGAGCCTTGCGGTTATGGGCGGTTGCGGATTTGAGCCCTACGGTTACGGGCGGTTACGGATGCGATCCCCACGGTTACGGTCGGTTGCGGTTGCATTTTTTTTTAACCGTGTACACCTCTATAGTTCACCTTCAACATGGGGTTTTGAACTGAGCTAACAGTTTTGCAGTCCGTGTTGGGAAACCTCTATCTGGAAGTTTTCTTGACTGAAAAGACTCTCCAGCCGAATATATATTTTTTTTGTCGAAGGAATGCGTTGCTGACGAAAGAATGGGGTGTTGACGATGGCCTGGGCAGATGCTATATAATCAGCCAATCAGCTTGCAGCTGGTGCTAGCAAGCGAACCGCCGGCCGCCGGTGGACACTTCTCTAATGCGAGTCTATCCTTACAAGATTGCTTTCGAATCTGATTGACTGAGCCATTTTTTTCATGCACGTGACGTTAGGACTCTGACTCAGAGAGTATGTATATATAGTTTTAATCAAATTAATAATTTACAACCTTCTGTCCTGAATCGGCGCGATATATGACCATTTTTGACAATATACAAATTAATTGTATTTCAATATATAATCAAATCGTGTTTGGAAGAAAAAATGTTCCAAGGTAAATTATTTCCTTTAATCTGTGGTCGAATCACATTCTTGATGATATAAGGACATGTGAAGAAGATCAAGGCATGCCATCAAATGACAAATGCCGATGGCGTTTAAAATTTGTCACTTAATTTAAGCACATTACAACTTGCAAAACAAGTTACATTCTGCCGGCTACTTCCATGGGAAAATGTTAAGGCAATGCTTCAGTGTTCATGCCCAATAAGTATTCCTGTGCTCATGATGTCCATATACCCTCACAATTCGTTTCTTTCCCAAATATGAACTAATAATTATATCTGGATGAATGCTGCGATGTCGCTATCATCACCTGCAAGGCCGGTATAGGGCCACAAACACTGCGTTACATTGGCAAATGACATGTTTTCCAGTATCAGCTCCTGTCCGACTCCGTCCTGTTTTCGTCAGCATCAATACATCCAGCCAGCCTCCATTGTGGTTCGAGGTCATCAGACTGTCCTGCTAACCATCCCTCTGTGCTGGCCCTGCCCGGAGAGCGTGTTGGGGCATATTACACCGCCGCTGTGTCCATCCTGCAGGCCGCAGTGTCAGTATGTGTGTAGGGAGGAGGGGGGGGGGGACTGTGCGTGCACGCGTGACGCGTGTGACCGCCACGCGGGCGGCACCTCTTTCATGTGGAAATCGGCGCCGGCCCCTGAGGCGATCCGCTGGCTGAACGGTCCAGCGCCGCTGAAAGCCTGGTCCACTGGACAGCGGACACGGACCGGACGGGGCCGGACAGGCGGGCCTGCGTCTGACCTTGACCCCGCCGCCCGCCGGCCGACCGGCCCGGGGCTGGACGGTCACTGCGGTGTCATGTTGACACGCCCCCAGGGCCAGACCCAGTCTGACCCTCGGCCAGCGCTCCCTCCGGCCCGGAAATGAGCGTTTCGTGTTACAACGGTATATAGTTAGACCACTTACGTGATCCAGGAAAGCAAAATGTCGCCGAGGTTTCGTTCCGAGGTTTCGGTCCGCAAACCATAAGCTCAAAAGGAAAGAAAAATAAACAAAGAGCAATCACAAAACTTATACAAATTGGTAACAGCATAATCTTTCATTGGTCTGGTTTGGTTTCATATGCATTCGGATTAGAACCTTTTCAATGGCAACTTGTCAACATATCCACGCCTACATCGCTAAGTTTCAATTTGTCTTTCAGCCGGCAGTGTGGGAGTTGATGACACTGATATAATCGTAGCAGAGCAAATTAACACTTCCCTGAGTATTTAATCCATGCTCTCAACACAGAAAGCATACGGAGGTCATCGCGGGCCTTTCTCCTGGTTATCTTGGTAAACTTCCGCAACTTTTAGGCTCTGGTGTGGGAAGAAGTTCATCCATGTTGTATAGAAACATAGGTGTCGATTTATATACTTTTGGGGTGGCTCTCGCCCCCCTCCACAAATGTTGAGATCGCCAACAACTCAGGTGCTCTCGGCCCGCAATGTTTTCTGAACACTGGGATATCGAAGGGGACCGGAAGGGCCAAGCCAAAAAAATAGCTTCAAGTCGACCAAAAAATGGTGCATTTCCTAATTTCAACGAAAATTTACGCATTTTTTTTACAAAGGGAAGTGTTTAATCACCGCATATTCATGCATCAAGAAGCGAAA
>JAXIVJ010009100.1:5000-52530 GCA_036785665.1 Chirona hameri
ACTACGACATGCAAAGCTTTTTGCACGGGCCCTGACCCCACCATCGGATCGAGCGGGCCCTGACCCCAACATCGGATCGGCGGGCCCTGACCCCACCATCGGATCGAGCGGGCCCTGACCCCACCATCGGATCGAGCGGGCCCTGACCCCACCATCTGATCGAGCGGGCCCTGACCCCACCATCGGATCGAGCGGGCCCTGACCCCACCATCGGATCGAGCGGGCCCTGACCCCACCATCTGATCGAGCGGGCCCTGACCCCACCATCGGATCGAGCGGGCCCTGACCCCCACCATCGGATCGAGCGGGCCCTGACCCCCACCATCGGATCGAGCGGGCCCTGACCCCACCATCGGATCGAGCAATGCTATATAATCAGCAGAATTTAGTGCGAAAGTTTAACGTCCCCTAACGACTGAGGAGAGTCCGCTCGGCCCGCTGGGTTCATCTGACCTTGAACGCGACCGCTTCCAACGGCCGTAGGTCATCCCCACCAGGAGCAAATAGCGAGCGCTGCAACGTCTCGAACCCACCCTGCCAGGGTGGGTCAGATCTGTAGTCCAGCGCTCTCCGGCTGAGGGCACGGGCGAAAGAAAGCTAACAACACAAAAATGTTTGCCAGTCCACAGTCATTGTCATTGTCCTGTCACAGAGAGAGAAGTAACCCAGCCCCAAAACAGTTAGCAGATTCAACACTACGCTAACGCTAGAAATTCGTACAAACCTAGGTATGATTAATAATTAGTTATATTCACCAGTGGCCTTCTTTATTTATTTTTGCGGGCCCCCTTAAATGACTGGGGGCAGAAAGGTATGTTTGCTCCCTGTCCCGCGGACAGGGGGCGACTGCTTCCGCCACCTTCCCCCGTGGCGATGCCCTTGGATAGCAAATTGTGTGATTTTGCACACAAAAAAAAACAGAATTAATAATGACAGCGATGACGTTATAAATCAGTTTAGTTGTTCGTGGTGCCTAGCGTTAGTTCTAATCTGTACACATGTAGAAGTGGTAAAAGATGCGCGCGAATAAATGTCATGTTTAAGGAGCAGGCCGCTTCTCAAATGGAGGCTCCTTGATTTTGGTTTACCACTGACACAAATCCGTGGCGCCGCCCCTGCTACGAGGGTCCTTGACAGGCAGGGGCCATACCGACTGCCCCTGCACTATCCTATTGTTATCGGAAACTGGATTTTTCGGACTTAAGGACTCTTATCATTGTATGGGCTATCGCGTGTTTGCTTCGCAACTTCTTCAGTGGTGACAGCTGTTTCCCCTGTCCCCCTCTTCCACCACCTCTGGGTTCGACCCACACCATTTAGCCAGCTGAACACGTGAGACTGTATGTTGTTGCACCTACAGCGACAGGTAGCCATCCAGCGACAGGACCCGGTTTACTTGGTCCGTTAGGATACCTACCTAAAGGACAGGTTTCGTTGCGCTCAGTTGCGTTACCTCACTTTGTGTCCATTATATAATGCACATTATCGTCACATTCATTTAGGTGACGTAACTATCAGTAAAATGCCCTTACTGGGTAGGGAACTGAGCTGGGGTAGATTGTTTACCGACTGTATTGGCTATATGGGTCGTTTTAGCCCTCGTCACTAATAGGGTTAATGTGAGTAGATTTACACATAAGTTTGTCTCCTCCCCAATTTAAAGTGCTAACTCCATTTTTGTGGGAATAGGTCTTTATTTCCCTTTAATGGATCAAAATATTTTTGACGTTGGTATGCATAGGCGTACACATGTGGGGGAGGGAAAACGGAGCAATTGCCCCCCCCCCCCTGAAAGTCCCTTTGGTCGAAAAAAATAATTATTATTTGATATTTTTCTTAAAGGGAGTGTGCCTACTGTTTTGGAATGTCAAACATATTTTTCATACGGTAAGTAGCTGTTGGTTTGATTGTTGTATATGATGAAATTCACATCTGGCGCCCCTTTAGTTGAATTTTCACTTATATTGTTTTTTGTTTATTTTTGTTTCGATATCTATAAAACGATCGCAACTATGGTGATGTTATGTAAAACGGCACACATAAGACAATACAATTACGGTCACATCATGCAAGATAGAAAGACAAGTTTTGTACAGCACGTTCTTGTCACTGTGAACTTTATTATGTGCAAGTTTCGTAGCTCTAAATTGATATCTTCTTCAAAAAATGGCCATCGGCCATCATCGAAACGGCCATCATCGAAAAACATGATGGCCGTCCAGTTTCTGTTTGGCTGCTGCTATCAGCGTGCACGGGCTGTTTTGTTGAATTACTATTGGCCGGCGCTAACAATATACTAGCAGTTTAATCGATAGTTGCAGTGCTTCTAGTAGCGGAAGCCCTCTGGAGTCTACCCGATAACTTTTTGCTCCCAAGCAAATTCCTGGAGTCTTTGAATATCTCAGCAACTAGGGTGAATCTGGAGAAATGAAGAAATGGTTCAATTCAGAAAATTGTGTTCTATAGACCAGTGTCAATAACCCCAACTAAGCGATGTGAGTAGGCACACTCCCTTTAAGGGAAAAATGTATAATGTATATATGAAAATATGCCCCTCTAAAGATATAGTGGGCCAAATCCGGTGAGTTTTTTTTCTGGTGGGGGTACCTTATGCCCCCCTGAGCAAAAATTGCCCCCTCCTGGAGTGAATCCTGGGTACGCCGCTGTTGGTATGACGCCACTGCTGGTATGACGCCACTGTTGGTATGACGCCACTGTTGGTATGACGCCACTGTTGGTATGACGCCACTGTTGGTATGACGCCACTGTTGGTATGTGGGTGATTGTTTCACTGACTAGCTGATTGTTTTGTATGGCATGTGTGGGTGATTGTTTCACTGTCGAGCTGATTGTTTTGTATGGCATGTGTGGGTGATTGTTTCACTGTCGAGCTGATTGTTTTGTATGGCATGTGTGGGTGATTGTTTCACTGACGAGCTGATTGTTTTGTATGGCATGTGTGGGTGATTGTTTCACTGACGAGCTGATTGTTTTGTATGGCATGTGTGGGTGATTGTTTCACTGTCGAGCTGATTGTTTTGTATGGCATGTGTGGGTGATTGTTTCACTGTCGAGCTGATTGTTTTGTATGGCATGTGTGGGTGATTGTTTCACTGTCGAGCTGATTGTTTTGTATGGCATGTGTGGGTGATTGTTTCACTGACGAGCTGATTGTTTTGTATGGCATGTGTGGGTGATTGTTTCACTGTCGACGTAAATTCGGCCATTTATCATTTAATTTAATTCATTATTCTGTCATCCTTCATATCAAACATCCACATGGTGACAGTTGCGGTTCCATGATAGAAAGGCATGCATACTGCATAGTCATACACATAGTGTTAAAACATGCATAGTCATGCATGCATTCGCTCACTCACCCTGCTACATTCGTCTACATTAATATGCGTCCAATGTTGAGTCACGCAAAGCTGCTTTGAAGTATCAACCGTTGCAGATACAGTAATCAACCGTTGCGTCAATAAATAGCAACTGTTTCGGATACAGTACCGCACGTTGGTAGCCGTCTCGCACATCGGTCGGCCGCACGGGTCTGCACATCGGTCGGCCGTACGGGTCTGCACATCGGTCGGCCGCACGGGTCTGCACATCGGTCGGCGGCACGGGTCTGCACATCGGTCGGTCGCACGGGTCTGCACATCGGTCGGCCGCACGGGTCTGCACATCGGTCGGCCGCACGGGTCTGCACATCGGTCGGCCGCACGGGGCTGCACATCGGTCGGCCGCACGGGGCTCACCGCAGCTTGAGATGCTCGGCTGAACGGGTCCGCCACTGTCTGGGCGAACTTCTTGAATGCCAACCCGATGCCGCTGCGGGCACCAGGCAACAATCCTCCGTAAAGCATCCTCGTGTAGCTACAATATGGCTATTTCTACTTTGTTTCCTAACCGCGTTGTGTCCAGTCTCTAGCCATTGTTGTCGAGACGTCCCCACTCTTTTAGCTTGCCGACTCCACGCCGATGTTGGCGTTATTTTCGTTTGACGTTTCCACTGAGCTTCACTCGGTCCAAAAATAGCCGCGCTCCAGTGAAATAGCTGCAGTCATCTCGTAAACAAATAGGCCAGAGACAGCGTGGTGAGACGGAGAGCGCCATCTGGCTGTCATCTGGACGGAGGCTTTGTGTCCTCATCTGTCTCGACCCTTCATCAGAGGCGGCTGTTTACTGCCTCTCGGCCTGTGGGGCACGTTTTGGCTGCTCCGAATGTCTCTCTCTCTCTCTTTCTCTGCAGACTGCAGCAGACGGCCAGACCCAGTGTCGATCAACACGGACCATATACTCAACGGGCCACACAGAGGGGAAAAATCAACAGAAACTTGTCACATCAACATGGTTACGAAGTCTTCTGGATTCGGGCTTTCAATAGCAGTACATAGAAGGGTTTTTGCTTATCGAAAGTTTCCGAGAACTAGTTTACCGAGGTCTTGATCAGCAAATATCTTCTTTGTGCTGTTTTCAAAAACAAATTCAAAAGTCTCCATAATCGAATAGCAAGTTTTTGTCGATTTTTCCCGCCTCCGCTTCCCCTCCTCCATCCCATTTCTGCACTGCCGAGGCGACCAAGACGTGACGGCCTATACCGTCTGCACTCACAGCCTTGGATCACGCATTACCTTGGCACACGCTGCACTACGAAGTAAATTATCGGCCGTTTTAGCCAGACAGTGCATGCAATGAATGTGTGAGAAAGGAAGGCGTGTTCAAAGACGTTCATTGTTGTCGACGAGGAATTCTTTAAATGCCAGCTGCTGAATGATTTGGTGTGAGCGTCTGGATAGCGCCCAGTAAGCGGCTGGAACTTCTGTATACCCACACCAGATACGTGCCATGGTTTTGCTGCGTCACTATCAAATTGCGGTGAAATCGCCATTTCCCTGAAGCGGGCGTTGCTGCGCTCGCGGCCAACAACCCCGCTGCCTGCTCCTTTAATCCTGTGCCCTGCGCTACTCTGTGGTCTCGGGGCGGAGAATAGAGCGCCCAGCAACAGCCCTGTCCTGTTAACCCATCCGCCGCCGCCGCCGCCGCGCCTCGGGTCACGTGGTCCGTTTTCATGGCGGTAACGGGTTCTGATCACGAACGGAATACTGATCGTGAGTGGATGCAGGAGACGATAGAACCAGCCGACAATGGTAGGTGGTGCTCACCGACTGAGGTCGTTATCGAAACGACGGTGATTCATTATCGAAACGGTGATAGTGGACCCTGTAACGGTGACCCTGCGCGCGGTCGGGATTATGAACGGTGATAGTGGACCCTGTAACGGTGACCCTGCGCGCGGTCGGGATTATGTCTGGAGCGTCTGGGCCGCCGCCTAAGTGTGGTCTGTTGCCATGGGAAACGGCCGTCAGAGGAAGTCAATACCGTGATGCTTTAGAGTGTTTGGTGGTGGTGCGGTGCTTTGATGCACGGCCCGCTTTGAGCCGCCACCAGGTTGCGGTGGTATTGGACGCGGGTCTTTACGGGATCGTTGCTCGTTACCATGGGTCGATCCTAGAGATACCATGGGTCGATCCTGATCCGTTACCATGGGTCGTAGTTTGTGAGCTGGTGCAGCGGAGACAAGGGATGAGCATGGTGTGTGGGCTGAACTGCCGTGTGGCGTTGGTGGTTTGTGGTACTTTGAGAGCAGATCAGGCAGATGAGTCTGACACGGCGAGCAAAATAGTATGTGGGCTAGGAAGTAGTGACGCATAGGGAGTGAGGTGAGCCTGTTCCGTGATTTCCATAAAGCAAGCTGCTGGTCTTATCGCCTTCCTAATCTGTTTGCTGACATCAGCGGCTGTTTCTGAGTATTCACCATGCTCGGCGGGCGAGCGATCATGGTATCCTGACATTAGACAGAGGGCGGCATTTTATTTGACGTGTTTTACGGCATGTTGTGATGTTTGTCAGAAATAAGCTGCTTTCGGGATCTGCTTGGGGAGCCATATTATCAAGATTTGCATTCCAGGCTTAGTTCGTAGTAAAAGTAATCCTGTATACAATCTTAACTTTCGTATTCAGTAGCTTACGACTCTTTTGTTACTCAGAGGTTTTTCGGACGAAAACTTAGTTGTGAAACTAATGTTGCGTGCTTGAAACGAAAAACTATGCATGAGGAAAAAGACGATAATCATATCATGACTTTGGTAATGACGACTCGATTGATAATATGACGCACATACTTATTTTACACAATTTTTACTTACCTTATATCGTTCTTATCGGCTAGATAATAAATAAAGCCACACTCATTCTAAGCTCAAACTCCTGCCTACTTTTTCGACCCTACGTGACGCGGGGTAGGTCGTTTCCAGTATCAGATTACTAAGAGACTGTGTGATGTTATCTTTTCGGACGTTATCACTGGACGTCTTCAGCCTCAGTCGTGATGGTGGATGGTGGAATTTGTAGGGAAGACCAGATCCCGTACCCCAACACAGCCTAGCACTCAAACACAGGTGCTCTCAGTCGGGGGCTAGACATTGACGTCATTAACTTCCCTCAGGATTAGCTACGGAGATAAGGTCTGCCTCCATACTGCTTTGTCGTGTTCTCCCAGACATGTGACGCAAATATTTATCTTCAAAGGTCGGACATAAACAAAGCACGTTCCTTCATTACAAGTTTGAATGGAACAGGTTTTGAAGCTCAGTGACGCTGAACGCCGTGCAAAACTGACGGATTTAGGCAGTAACCTTTCCCCAAATGTTGTCGGTCACTTTGACACGAATCAATAAATCGTCATTGAGCAGATGTTTTTCGTTGATATTGTCGGTTGCATGTGTTGTTATGACTGTACCCCATGATAAACTGCAGTCGTTCCCGGATTCGAGCCGATTTATTTTCTCAATTTGGCCTGCTAATGTTGCTCGATCGTCAAAAAGGGTTGGATTTCCAGACGATAATGTTAGGTTAGGGTGAGGTCCGATAGCTACTCGGAAAAAACATGTTTAACCTATCCACCATGAAGTCTATTGACTTAGCTCCTCAACTAACATAGGCAGACGAAGGCCTGTTCGGCTTCTAATAATATTATTGACTTAAGTGACGTCACACCTTCGGTGACGTCATGATACTTTTGAAGACGTCATTACGAGCGAGCGCTTCGCGCTCGCTCGTCTTTCCGTGGTATATTGGAAAAATCTGAATATGAGCGGCCCGGGCCGGCCCGGCCCGTGGCGACGCTTTTTAGAAGCTCATATCTCTGCAATCACACGTCCGATTGACTAGCTGACTTCTTTTCTGAGCAGCCCCATCCAACGTACCCTGTTTGAGACCAGTGCCGACTCATGTGGGTGACTACCACTGCGCGTGGCGCGTGCTGCGTGAGGGGTGTTGAAAAGTGTTTTCTCGCAAAAACTCCGCAACGGCTGGGCTGATTGTGTTCAAATTTGGTGTGTGGTTAGGGACCTCTCATCCGCCAGTTTCCCACAAGTCAGGGGTGGGGTGCCTCTGCACGTGCGCACGTGCACACCCCTATTTTATATCTCAGGAACGGCTGCACCGATTGCGTTGCAATTTGGTGTGTGGTTAGGGACGTCTCAGCCGTTGCCTTTCCACAAGTCAGAGGTGGGGTGCATCTGCACGTGCGTACGTGCACACCCCTATTCTATATCTCTGGAACGGCTGAGCCGATTGTGTTCAAATTTGGTGTGTGGTTAGGGACCTCTCAGCCCGCACTTTTCCACAAGTCAAAGGTGGGTGCCTCTGCACGTGCGCACGTGCGCACGTGCGCACCCTTTTTGTATCTCAGAAACTACTTGCCCGATGGAGTTGAAATTTCCCATACATTTCCTTCGCGCTCGCTCGTTCATCGCCAACTACGGCGCCTTACTGGTTGTAGCTATCTTGTAATCCCGTTGTGACGCCTGAAATACGTGCCTTTGAATTGTTTATGATAATTCCTTTATATATTGTGATAGGGATGGAAGGTAAGCGAAGAGGGATTCCTCAATTCTTTGAAGGTTTATTTAATCAACAATGCTTTCATGGAAGACCAAGCAAGTAGCGATGATGACGTTTTCATGAATCACGTCAACGAAGACCGTGATCGTCAGCCGATGAGGTGAGTTGCTTCATCTTCATCTTCTCAAAATCCACCAGTTTCCGCGATATGTGCCCGCTTATTTCGTCGCCGTCGCCAATATCGTCGAAAATATATTCCGAAATCGGGCACATCCAGACATTTTTGGCTTAGACATTCTGAGGAGCATGACGGGAGATCAGAGGCATGTTCGGCATCTAAGAATATTCGACTGCGCATGCGCAGTAAGGCGCATAGAGCCTGGGCGGAGTCTAACTGGCGAATGACGTCAGAAACTATGACGTCATCTCCCGTCATGCTCCTCAGAATTTCTAAGCCAAACATGTATGGATGTGCCCGATTTCGAATTCAAATTTCGACGATATTGACGCCGGCGACAACATAAGCGGGCACATACCGCGGAAACTGGTGGATTTTGAGAAGATGAAGATGAAGCAACTCACCTCATCGGCTGATCGGCTGATGATCAGGTCTCCGTTGACGTGATTCATGACGTCATCATCGCTACTTTCTTGGTCTTCCATGAAAGCATTGTTTGACTTTGACTTTGAAGAAGATCGGGAAGTTGAGGCCTGAGAGGCCTGTGGCTCCCATATTCACACAGTTGTAGCTTCCACACTATCTTTGCTCCTTGATGTTTGTCATCGTCTCCATTCCAGGCCATACATCCGGTTCTTCCAGTGCTCATCCAGGCTCGACTTGAAGGCATTTAGAGACGGTGACGGCATTAGATGCTGAATTGTTGAGTCAAACTTCAACGAATTGAGGAATCCTCTTCGCTTACCTTCCATCCCGATCACAATATATCAATCAATTATCATAAACAATTCAAAGGCATGTATTTCAGGCGTCACAACGGAATTACAAGATGGCTACAATCAGGGGGGGGGGGGGGGTGTACTCCGCTGCTTCAACATTGGTAAAAAGTGTGACAACCGCGAGCAACTTCCAGCATCTTGGCCGTGTTTATCGGATCTGCTCATAAGCTATATTTGGATATCAGCTAGTATTGACCAATCGGTCTTGAGCAAGCTCGACGGTGATTGGTCAGGTTGTGATGACGTGAAACCGGGGGAGAATCATTTGTTTACATTTCAACGGGTTCGCCATATTGGTTCGCTGGCAATGTACGGGCGTGTGTGTGTGTGCATTTTTATGCATTTACTTAGTTTTATGAAGCTTAAGACAATATTTAAAGGTGTATATGAAAGTTGAAATAATAATTGTATCGGTCGACATAGCAGTATTTTCCGAGAATACCTCATAAGCTTAAAATTTACACCCAAATCTGTGCGTTCTTTCCGGAGGACATTTGCGAAAATTGTCGACATAAGAGGCTGTAGGAGTAGGTTAGCTATATTTTGGTATTTTTCAAGGACGTAAACTCATAGATTGTGTCACCTTATATAGACAGACTAGAAAATCCATGCCAATGTGACTGATATCGGTATTACTTAGGTTTTGAGATACCATTCTGAGTAGTACCAGTGACGGCGGATCGTATTTTCGGATGGAGGGGCAAAGAAACCCAGGGGGCCCCCTCGGCAAAATGGCCCCCTCCCACGGCCAAAGGCCCCCCAAAAAACAATGCCGCGAAATGGTATCTCCTCGGATTTAGGCCACTATATTTTGGAGGGCCTCTAAATGGTCGCAAAAAACGTCAGACAGGCCCATGTTGAAGTCTCAGGCCTTCTGAGGGCCCCTCGTGGCTTACCGAGGGTCCCCCTCAGGCGGACTGAGGGCCCCTCATGGCTTACCGAGGGTCCCCCTCAGGCGGACTGAGGGCTTTCTGTCGCCCACGCAGAGCACGTTTCCTGTCGCCTCTAAAAATCCCGCTAACGTAGGTGGTCGTGAATCCTGTTGGTCGTGAACAATGTAGGCGGTGCGAGCACATCCTTCGCGCGAAACGGCCAGCCTGGGAATGGTAATTTCCCAGCTTAACTACGCTCGGCAATGCGGTGTGTTTCACGGCGAGGCGTGGGCGGCGTGGAGTGTGGCGTGATATGTTTGTGAACACGGCTAAGCCGTGCACCGTTGTGGAGGAGGCGGATCAACGCTGTGGTCCGACGACTCAGAGCAGACGGCAAAATCGGCCAAAACTTGCCACTCATTTCTGTAAACGTTTAAAGTAAGTTACTAGCGAAAGGCAGCACAGAGAATGGTCGACAATCGGCGAAATCTTACGAAGACCGCAAACCCGACGGCTTTGCAGCGTTCTCCAGATCTCATCATCATCATATATGTATTTGCCTTGCCAGATGAAATTCAGGATGGACACACGTTGCCATCAAAGCGGATTGGTGCAAAAGCTTACGCTTAAATCTGGGGTTTTCTGCAACCAGCAGCTGTTCAGGTCGCAGGGTCCTAGGATTCCTTTGGAGTAGGGATGCAGAGAAGAAAATTCTGGCTAAAAGTAAGCATAGAGAGTGTAAAATTCACCCATAAAACATGTGTACTCGGCTTTATCAATACCCAATTACCCGCTCACCCAAATTAGTTATTACCTATGCCAATTCTTACCTGCTTTTCCTTACACAGGTTGTCCCTATCATTACATCCATAAATCCTATGGCCTTGCCATAAATCAGTATCAGGGTTCCATATTATCCAATACATTTTAAAATAAGGAGTGGAAAATTCACAGTAACAGTTAAAACTTGGAAAAGAAAGAGTGGAAAAATAGTATCCCCAAGGTGTCGTTTTCCACCCAAGTATCCCAATGCTATAGGACACTGATTCAGGATCAACGCGATCGAGCCGCCTCTGCATCCGCCGCTGCTACCGCTGCTGCTGCTGTTGGTGCTGTGGTAGGATTTCGCCGGATTGGCGTGTAGTGAGCGCACGGGAAGCGCTCACCGTGGACCCCTACCGGCCGGGCTGTCTAATGCCGGCCGCCATCTTGCCGGTACCAAAAAGGCGACCGGGCGCGCGGCCGCCCGTGTTAACACGCGCAGTGGAGAGGGGTATGCCACTAACACGCAGTGGAGAGGGGGGCACTTTAGTGCCCCCCCTAAGATCTCCGAAAGTATGAGAGCTAGAATGATGAAACTTACATGGTAGGTAGGTGCTATGATTATCTACATTTTGTAAAATTGTATTGACCTTTGGTCAATACCTTCAAAGTCAAACGAGGTCACGAAGGTCAAATCTTGCCAAATGTCACAATTTTTGGAATTTGACCTCTGTGACGTCACAGGTCTATATCAATGTGTCCAAAGTTGTTTTCGGGGATGAACATTGACATTGTCTACTTGCGATTCTGGCCGCCATCTTGGACTAAAAATCCATATAACTCAAAAATGTATGGACCGATTTTTTTTTTGCGTCAAACGATCCGCTATTGAGTTGGCGTTAATGTCACGCAACACACCGCCCTGCTCCGCTTCGTTTTCGAAATATTCATGCAAAATATGTGTGTGTGTGTGTGGGGGGGGGGGGGGGGCACAAAAGTGCCCCCACCCTCCACTGCGCGTGTTAAAGGATGGGGAGGCGGGTACACCGGCTGACATTTTACAATATTGAGCGAACTACTTGTGGTAGCGCAATATAACCACTGCAACGTTCCAAATTGAATGGAGAATGATTCTCTAGGTGTTCATATTTTCTCGTGAAAAAAATGCAAAAACAATATGAACACCTATAATCATTCTCCATTCAATTTGGAACGTTGCAGTGTTAGTCATATTGCGTTACCACAAGTAGTTCGCTCAATATATTGTAAAATGTCAGCCGGTGTACCCGCCTCCCCATCCTTTAACACGGGCGGCCGCGCGCCCGGCCGCCTTTTTGGTACCGGCAAGATGGCGGCCAGCATTTTACCAATCTTCCGGCCAATGCGCGTTCCATGTTATAGTGTTCATTGCGTGGGCGACACGAACTCTGGTGGGCGGGCGACACGGACTCTGTGGGCGGACCGCAGGCATGGCCATTGCGTGGGCGTGAACTACCCGGTTTACCTGGGGATTACGTCGGCTCGTCGGCGACATGCGACAGCGGCGGCGCTGCTGTGGTGTCTGCGGGGTCAGTTATTGTAACGTACCGATACCGAGTGGACGCGGCCACTGGCGGAGCTGATACTGGCGCTGGTGCTCGTGCTGGTGCCCGTGCTGGTGCTGGTGCTGTGCCAGGTGCTATGAGGAAGACTTTGCGGTCACAGCGCGGGTGAGCCGCCGACAGCCGTCTCCGTCACTCTCCATGCCTCCGTCCTACCCGTGGTTGATTTGTTCGGTTTCCGTGCTACTGCAAAGTGAAATGAAATAACCATGTCGGAGAGGCCAGGACAACGTTGGGTGCCGGAGACGGGCGTGTCTTTTTGCCCAGGAAACCAGGGAAACTTGAGATACTTAAATACAAAAACAAAATCGTGCACTTAAATTATAATTAAAATAAACAATTGTCTGACAAATTCACCTGAGTGCTATGCCACTTCTGATCTACATGTATGTAGTATATAGCTGTATGTGGCCCATTTTCTCTTCTAACTGATGCGTCATTGCCGTGTGGCCGGAGGAGCCATTGTCATATGGAGGTTACACTAAACAAACGGTGATAGACTGCAGACTGCCTTCAAACTGTCGAGTCATTCTCACCTCAGACACGCGAGCAGAGGCATGTTTCAGGGTGATGCCCCCGCAGAAACGGCACTGGCGGATCCAGCCTCCGAATAGGGGGGGGGGGGGGGGGGGGGTAATTTCACTGGGGGCCTTCCGGGTCCTGAGCCCCAGGGGCCTCCATATGACCTAAAAGGTACCCCCATTGTTTCCCTTTTGCGGACTTGGATTCAGGGTTGATCACATTGTTTTGGTATTCGAATCCACAGACCACAATAGACCCTTTCAAATAAAAAGAGTATTTTTTTTCTTCTATCGTACGAACACAAAGTGACTTCTCCTGGCCATGCTAACTGCTAAGTAACGCTCACTACAACACACTTCCCGCCTTGTGATGCGGAATACGACCACGCAGCAAAGCTCGAGTATTTGTACTATCGTACTACCAAACGTGTTTATAATTGTTTGCTATGCTATTCTTACGTGCAAGGACGTGTCAATTAAAGGAAATAGTTAACCTTCAACATGGATTTTGAACTGAAATAGCAGTTTTGTAGCCCGTGTTGAGAAATCCTTATCTGCAACTTTTCTTGGCTGAAAAGACTCTCCAGCCGAAGATATTTGACTTTTTGACGAAGGAATGCGGCGCATATGTGATGTACCGTACCGTCTGAAAGTGCCAGCACTGCCATGGAGCATGCGCAGAACAATAACGCACACCATAAAATTAATCATTTACGACCTTCTATCCTGAATTGGCGCGATGTAGGACCATTTTTGAAAAGAAAAAAAGAACCGTATTACAAAATATAATAAAATCGTGTTCTGAAAAATGTTCCGAAGGTGAACTATTCCTTTAAGTGCAAAAATAAAATTGATGGATATTTGCCTCCAAATATCTAATTTTTTCTCTCTTCATTTTACATGCTATTTTATATACAAATAAGTTATTCGCTAATAAGTTTTGACTGAATAAAGCTATAAAGCTAAGGGCACGGTAAACGTCATTTTGTTGTTATCATCAAGACGCGTTAAATGCTGTGTAGCATGACCTCTTTCTAATATTTGATGACCTTGACCAAGGTCAAGGTCACGGTGCAATGTCACCCTTCCAAATTTGACCTACACGGCGATGTTATATATCTTTGAACTTGTCTTGAAGATAGGAATTCATTGGTACTAAAATAATTGCGCGATCGTTGATGATTGATTATAAAGCAAACTGAGACATTTTCGGCCTTTCTTTACACCGAGAAGGAAGTTATGAAGTTGCTATTCGACATTCAAATGAATTCAAAAGTTGCTATTGACGATCGGGCGTTATTTAACCCGGCATTGACTGGGGTCTCAGCAGAACGCCATTGACTGGGGGGGGGGGGGGGGGGCGTTAAACGCCCCCCTGGTTATCTTCCGAACCAATGATCGCAGCGAGACGCACAAGGCGGAAATCGAAAGCTCTCAATGAGACGAATCTCAAGCATGCTAAAAATGTCAAAGTGAGGTCAAATGTCAGGTCACGGTCAGATCAAGGGTCAACATTGGCGTATTTGAGTTTATGGGCCATACTTTCCATCCAAAGCCTTCGATTGCGACCAGTTTCGCCAAAAGTGCTGCCAAAGGTATGATACATATCCCGGATGAGCTAAAGTGAGATTGTTGGTCAAGGTCAAGGTCAGGTCACAAAAGGTCACTATGCTCAAAATATCTACGGAAGTCATGCAACACGGATTTTATGAGTTATTTTCCACGTATAATTCGATAGTGATAGTCATTTTACCACCTGATTTCATTTACGTGAAGTAAATGTGAATTTCAGGTCAACTTCAGATCACCGAAGGTCAACATTTTAAATTGTTAAATATAAACACAAAAGGCATGTTTCTCAGAAATACAGTTTGTCTCCAGTTTTAAATACAGTTTTACCAGTTTTGTCTCAGAAATACAGAAGTGGCATTTACTTGTCTGTATCTAGTCAATAAAATCCAAAAAACGCAATTTCAAAATATGACGTCATGAGTTACCCATACTTAAGATGTCATGTCAGTCAAAAATGGAGATATCAGTTTGAAATTTGGTATGGTAGTTTCCTAGGCATGGTTCTCTGACATATTTTCCGTTTTTTTTTGTTGTTGAATATTTTATATATTTTTATTTTGTGATAGTTTCCTCCCAAAACAGTTTTTTTAAGTTTTTTTTTTGGTCAAAAACTTAACTTTGCAAAAATCCGAGATAGCCAGTTTGTAGCCGTTGCAATTTGCTATCTTTTGGCGTTTTTCGATTGCATTTTGCTTCAAATGTGGCCTGGCAAGTACGGCCTGGCAAAGTTTAGCTGATTTTGGTGTAAAACCCGTGTGTAGTGACGTCACTAAATTCGCTACAACTTAAAAAATTCGAAGACATTTCTTCATTTTTGCACACAAGACGTAAACATGATTTATAAGAAGGTACCCGAAGTTTCACGTTGATAGCGCTATTAGTTTTTCAGCTATTGCGAAAATTCTTCAGGGGGGGGGGGGGGGGGGGGCGTTAAACGCCCCCCAGTCAATGGCGGGTTAAGCACAATCGAATTACTCGTAACAAGACAAGTTTTAAGATATATAACATCGCCACATAGGCCTCAATTGGAAACCTAACATTGCACCTTGACATTGACATTGACATTGACTTTAGGTGAATGTCGCTAAATGTTAGAAAGAGGACCTCCATACTGCATATCATTCAACGCATCTTGACGAAAATAACAAAATGTTGTCCATTTTACCTTTTTATCTTAAATCAGTAAAACATTATTGGGGAATAACATCTTTCACAACAAGAACATATAAAATGACAACATTTAGCATATTTGAAGACAAATAACCATCAATTTTATTTTTCTGTTTGAACGACAATTCTTTACAGTTAATAATGATAGTCTAAAATAGGAAATACATTTGGCTTGGGTATGCAAAAATATTCAAAATTTCAAAAAATACTAACTTTGAAATTTATGGTCAAGGTCATCAAATGTCAGACAGAGGTCATGCTGCAGAGCATTCAACTCGTCTTGATGAGAACAGCAAAGTGACGTTTGCCGTACCATTCTAGTTTTATTCAGTCAAAAGTAATAAGCGTATAACATATTTTGTATATAGAATAGCATGTAAAATGACAAATTTGAGATATTCGGAGGCAAATATCCCTCAATGTTATTTATTATATTTAATTGACACGTCCTTACACGTAAGAATAGCATAGCGAAAAATTAGAAACACGTTTGAGAAAAAGTATCCAAAAAAGTTGTAAAATTTCGAAAACGTACTAAATTTGGAAATTTTCGAAAATGCAAAAATCACCATCACCATGTTATAGAACAGCTCATTGCCATTCTAATGGCATAATAAATACATATTGCTTTATAAATTCCCCGCCATATGGGCTGACAAAGATTGACCTGCACCGTGACCTTATACAAATGTCCGAGGCAATATCTTCGGAACCTCTGCTTGCATTGCAATACAACTTTCACAGATCGCTTTAGCGCCCCAGGTTACCCCTTATATCAATTTGGGTCAAAATCGGTGACATGACGGGGGTCATTTTGCACTTTGTTTTTGTCGATTTGTCGTGGAATGCCCCAGCTACAAAAAGAAGAAAATTGGGATTTGTTTTTAAGTGAACCTAATTACCCTACTTAATTAATACTAGTAGACGTATTCCACACAACATAGGTGCCTATACAATGCAATTCACTCGCGCTCCTCTGCCACCTAGCAGGCAACAGGAGACCAAAGGCTGCGACGCTGCGTGTAAAATTCAACTTTCGTTGGTTGTGAACACTGAACTCTATAATATGGAACGCGCATTGGCCGGAAGACTGTTCTAATGTCGGCCGCCATCTTGTGCAGACCTTGTGCAGGCCGGGCACGCGGCCGCCCGTGTTAGGCGGGCACCCCGGCTGACATTTGACAATATATTTTGAGCGAACTACTAGCGGTAGCGCAATATGACTACCACTGTAACGTTCCAAATTTAATGCAGAATGATTCTAGGTGTTCAGTTTTATCTCGCGCGAAATCAAACTGAACACCTAGTATCATTCGGCATTCAATTTGGAACGTTACAGTGGTAGTCATATTGCGCTACCGCTAGTAGTTCGCTCAATATATTGTCAAATGTCAGCCGGGGTGCTCGCCTTACACGGGCGGCCGCGCGCCCGGCCGCCTTTTTGGTCTGCACAAGATGGCGGCCGGCATTAGACAGCCCGGCCGGTAGGGGTCCACGGCGAATGCTGCCCTCTGAGTTGTGAATCACTCCAAAATAGCGCCAGACGCGCCACTTTGCCTATCCCTACTGCTACCAAAATGCTACCAAATAGAGGAAACATGAACGAGGCAAAACAAATATTTCTTTCGCAAGAAGTTTTTTTCTTCTCACAGGCAGTACCCATTTTTCATCCCCAGTTTCAGCGGATTTTAAGGGGGCTAATTTCTATTGTCGCCCCTGTCGGGCTTGGAATGGGGAGGGGAGGAGCTTTTGCCCCTGCCGCCCCCTGAATCCGCTAGTGAGAAACGGCGACATTTTGACTACGATGTCGCAAGGCGCCAGGCTGTCTGTGTGTGTTATCCGTTTTAGTTTCAGGGTTGTCCCGCCGAGCTTCGCTGATTTTGCTTTCAGTAGAAACAATGGCAATATGACGTGTTTAGTGAGCCCGCCTTGAGTTGGTCTTTTATTTAGTCCACAAGCTAGTCTTGACTGTCTATTGGTTGATTAATTATTGTCTCCGGGTGTGTATTTGCGGCGTCGAGATGTGTCACTGAAGCGGCTCGAGGCGTTCAGAGTGACTCACGGACCGCACTGGTGGCTTGGTCAGCAGTCGGCACCCCGTCCATTGCCAAATACAACCGACCGGCGCCACCCGTCGGAAATCTTAACGAAGCTCGCTGACCGCGGCGCACGCCACGCTCCATATTTGGGGTGGCCCGCTCGGCTGGCCGCAGTCGAGTAGGCGTTTGAACAAACCTGCTCGGTGCGGGCGTTATGATGTACCAGCCTCTTGAAGCATGTGATACACACGGCTCGCTTCTGCCCTGAACCGGCCCTGCTGGCCAAGCTGTGCGGAGCACCACGCTATGTGCTGGTGCCACTGTAGTGGATTACTGTGTCGGTTTACTCATCAGTTTCTATATGTGTATGACCGCCACCATTATCCTCACCTTCAACTTACTGCCGTGTTCTGTTTGTGCACCGATCTAACGTTTGTTTCTCTGTTTTGCAGATACGGCCGCACGCAAGTCGCCTATGATGGAAATCAACTCTGCCTTCACCCATCTTCCCCCAAAGCGTAAGTGTTTGTCACGAGCTCATTCACGGCGTATTATTTGCTGGATATGGCATCGCGTGGCTGTCACTTGCTCCTTTAAACGCATGCATTGGCCCAGCATTGCTATAGTCTCGGTTACTAGCTCTATCAAATACAACTGCGGCACTGCCGTATTGTGGCGGAGTGTGGCGGAACAGTCCTGCTCATTCGAATTGCTTCACGTCGTCGTTATATAATGTGCGACGGCGCACCCTATCCACACTGGCTTTCAATCAACTTGAAATTATTGAAATAACCAACCGTAATGGCAAATTCCTCACAAAGCGACAACTCGCCGTCTTGGCGCACAATTGCCATGCTATTAACTGTAATTTCCGTGTGACTTGTGACCGACATAATTGGGTTAGACTTATACGGGGCGTCGACGGTCACCAGGCTTCGCGTCGTCGAGTGTGATTAACTGCCGCAGTCACGTATCGGTGCTTTTCGTGATTGCCTTCACCCGTTACGATGGTCCCCATCAAGCCGGCCGGACGGCAGGGTTACTAACGCGTTCCGCTGCCCCAGGAGTTATAGTAATAAGGGGGTAGGCGAATATAGTGAGCGCGGTTTCGAGCGGTAGTCTCGGCGTTCGACTGGACTCCAGCGAGTCGACGCTCGAGAGCGAGTCGACGCTCGAGAGCGAGTCGACATCTCGGGAGTGAGTTGACGCTCGGGAGTGAGTCGACGCCGTCGCGCCGTCGCGTTGAAAGGCGCCGACTGTGTGATTTGCGGGCAAGTGGTTAGGTTTCAGATCTTATCGTGTGAGTGGCCTATCACGATGGCTTTGTGAGATTCCGACAGCGCAATGGTATGGTTTTTATGGTGCTTTTGGTATGGTGCAAATGGTGCTTAGGTTTTAGGGGTGGTCGGTAAATCTCACGGTAAAAAGCGTCGTAGCGTGAATAGCGTCGGTAAATATCACGCACAATGATTTCAGTGCCGGAATTGTGAAATTCATAGCACCCGAGTGTGGCAGCGACGCTTATTCAAGTTTACGTATTAAACGTACGTAGCAGACGTAATCATCTTGGTGCCACCCATCCGGTTTATTGCACAATACATACACATCCGATCCTGTGCATTTCGCCGGCCCGGTAAAACAATGTCCGTCGGAAACACGAGCTGAATGTTTGTGGCCAGTCAGTCGGGTCGTGGACCGTGTATCTGTGAGTGGCTATGTGGTGGCCACCGAGTGGCTATGTGGTGGCCACCGAGTGGATGCAATACTTTGTTGGTCGTGTCCGGATGGCTGCACTGACTGCTGACTGCTGACTGCTGACTGCTGACTACTGACTGCTGACTACTGACTACTGACTGCTGACTGCTGACTGCCGACTGCTGACTGCTGACTGCTGACTGCTGACTGCTAACTGCTGACTGCTGACTGATGACTGATGACTGCTGACTGCTGACTGCTGACTGCTGACTGCTGACTGCTGACTGCTGACTGCTGACTGCTGACTGCTGACTGCTGACTGCTGACTGCTGACTGCTGACTGCTGACTGCTGACTGCTGACTGCTGACTGCTGACTGCTGACTGCTGACTGCTGACTGCTGACTGCTGACTGCTGACTGCCGACTGCCGACTGCCGACTGCCGACTGCTGACTGCTGACTGCCGACTGCCGACTGCTGACTGCTGACTGCTGACTGCTGACTGCTGACTGCTGACTGCTGACTGCTGACTGCTGACTGCCGACTGCCGACTGCCGACTGCTGACTGCTGACTGCCGACTGCCGACTGCTGACTGCTGACTGCTGACTGCTGATTGCTGATGGACTGGTCTTAGGGACTGCCGAGGCATGTGTGGACTGCTGAAGAACTGACTTGAGTGGTGAACGTGCGTAGATGCTGGCTAGCTGGCCGTGCGCTGGATCTGAGAAGGACCGTCCACTGACTTCTGGCGTGTGTTGACTGGAGCCACTGACTTCTGGCGTGTGTTGACTGGAGCCACTGACTTCTGGCGTGTGTTGACTGGAGCCACTGACTTCTGGCGTGTGTTGACTGGAGCCGCCGACTTCTGGCGTGTGTTGACTGGAGCCACTGACTTCTGGCGTGTGTTGACTGGAGCCACTGACTTCTGGCGTGTGTTGACTGGAGCCACTGACTTCTGGCGTGTGTTGACTGGAGCCACTGACTTCTGGCGTGTCTGATTTGTGTTGACTGGAGCCACTGACTTCTGGCGTGTGTTGACTGGAGCCACTGACTTCTGGCGTGTGTTGACTGGAGCCACTGACTTCTGGCGTGTGTTGACTGGAGCCACTGACTTCTGGCGTGTGTTGACTGGAGCCACTGACTTCTGGCGTGTGTTGACTGGAGCCACTGACTTCTGGCGTGTGTTGACTGGAGCCACTGACTTCTGGCGTGTGTTGACTGGAGCCACTGACTTCTGGCGTGTGTTGACTGGAGCCACTGACTTCTGGTGTGTGTTGACTGGCGCCACTGACTTCTGGCGTGTCTGATTTGTGTTGACTGGAGCCACTGACTTCTGGCGTGTGTTGACTGGAGCCACTGACTTCTGGCGTGTCTGATTTGTGTTGACTGGAGCCACTGACTTCTGGCGTGTGTTGACTGGAGCCACTGACTTCTGGCGTGTGTTGACTGGAGCCACTGACTTCTGGCGTGTGTTGACTGGAGCCACTGACTTCTGGCGTGTGTTGACTGGAGCCACTGACTTCTGGCGTGTGTTGACTGGAGCCACTGACTTCTGGCGTGTCTGATTTGTGTTGACTGCTGACTACCGACCAGAGTACTTATATCAATGAGTAGGTTCAAGTTTGGCGACTGCCATGGCTACGTCACGCCCGGTTCAAACTAGAATAAACTAACTATGTTACCATATAAACTATTTCTGGGATGCTTTTTGGAATAGTTCTCATTTTCTTCTATAATTTTCAACTATATAGTAGGATATGGTAATCACATCGGAAAATACCTGAATAGAAAAAACAATATATTTAATACAATTTTGTGTGTATTCGAATGCAAATAATATTTAAAGTTCATTGGTACATCAATTTTATTGGAAAAATACCTATACACACCATGTTAACGATATATCACAATTAGTCAGCTGTAACAGAGTTTGCATTCAGGCCGGATATTATGAAGCACCAGGCCGCCGCCGGGTCGGCCGGCCCGGCGGCGGTAGTCTCTGGCAAGGCATCGCAGTGGTTCTCACCAACTTGCGGCCGGTGCGGCGGCGGCGGTGTACAGCCCCCGACCCCCGCTCCGACGCGCCGTGTGGGCGGAACATGCCTCCACTCGACCGAGAATTGTGAACGATTGGAGTGTCTCAGGTAAAATCGGAGGCCATTCCAGGAATATTGAAGAAACGAGCTTCCCATTGAGCATACATATTTTGTATCCATCTCTCTTAGATAACAAATTAAAGGGGGGTAACTACCAAGCCTCTTTGCATTGCCTTAACACTGTGGAGCGGGATTCGACTGCCATGGTGATGTCACGGCTACCAAACAATTTGCGCCCCCCCCCCCCCCCCCCGCTACCGACTGCCGGCTGACTGACGGACTTCTTACTGGCTGCTGTCGTGTGCTCACTTGACTCTTGACTGCCGACTACTGACGCATGTGTTGATTGCTGACAATCTGTTGTCTAATGAATGACTGCAACATGTTCTGACTGCTGGCTGGGTCAGCAGAGCTGTTATTTTGACTTTTGACGCACTGCTGACCGACGGTTGATGTATGTTAACTGCCGACTGAACGCCGACTAATAACTGCTGACCTGTGTCTCAGCGGAGGTGAAGAGCGGCTCGCCGACGCTGGTCCGCTGGACAGACTGATTACTGGCTAATAACCGACTAATAACTGACAAATAACTGACTGGTTGCTGGCTGCTGTGTTTCAGCGGAGGTGAACAGCGGCTCGCCGACGCTGTTCCGCTCGACGGGCTGATTACTGGCTAATAACCGACTATTAACTGACAAATAACTGACTGGTTGCTGGCTGCTGTGTTTCAGCGGAGGTGAACAGCGGCTCGCCGACGCTGGTCCGCTCGACAGACGCCAACAACATGGCCAACGCGTGGCACGACGCCCCACAGCACGATGCATTCCAGCAGCAGCTGCTGCAGGTAACAACTGGTGGCCGGCGCGACCCTCCTCTCCACCGTCCTTGGCCCTCCGCTGCCACTGCGGTAGAGACCTGTCCGCTGCCCGGGGCCCTACTCTGTCCCTGATCGGTGGCGCTGTCTTCTGGCGATCAGTCACGGGTTGCGGTGCCCTATGCCCCTCCGTGTACCCGTGTAGCTTGTGTAACGCGTGTAGCCCGTGTATCCCGTGTGACCCGTGTAGCCAGTGTAGCTTGTGTAACGCGTGTAGCCCGTGTATCCCGTGTAGCCCGTGTAGCTTGTGTAACGCGTGTTGCCCGTGTATCCCGTGTATCCCGTGTAGCCCGTGCAGCCCGTGCAGCCCGTGTAGCCCGTGTAGTCCGTGTAGTCCGTGTAGCCCGTGTAGCTCGTGTAGCTCGTGTAGCTCGTGTAGCCCCGTTTAACTCCGTAAAGTCCCGTGCTTACATGTCCTCTCATCACCATTTGACTGTGCGTTCATGACCAGCATTTCTGGCCACTGGCACTGGCTGGCGCCCCATGCGCCCCTGTGCCCAATGTTGACCTTTCGCGGTCTCTGTATATTGTCCCTCTGTTGACCATACCTCGCCCTGGGCCGTGCCTCCTAGAACCGTGTCTGCAGTGGCGATATGTTCTGCGTACTTCCCTATGTACAGTGTACTGTCCTGTACTGACTCCACTGTGTACAGAGTGCACTGTGTACAGAGTGCACTGTGTACAGAGTGCACTGTGTAGTCTTCCCTCTCGCTCAGCTGGCACCGGCGTCACTCGCACGCCCCGGCCCTCTCGGCCCTCCGGTCATGCGGTCACGGACTGGCGACGGTCCCGGTGTCACGGGGGACACTCGGCGGTGCCGCTTTCAGGGAGGAAGGATGCTGCGGTACGACGCGCCGGGTCAGCGAGGAGGCAGTGTCTGGCACGGCTGGCGTCAGAGAGGAAAACATCGACACAAAATTACACCGGATTATGGACACTTTTTTGAATTCATGCTTTGAAAAACGCCACAGATAAACTGGATGTGTATCAGCGTCCTCGGATCTCTGTGGTCTTTGGGACCTTTCTTTAAATACGCAGCTTTCTTGTTACATCTTGTCATGCCAAGTATTCGAAGCTTCCCGCAATCACGTGTCAGGTTCTTGTGGATTTTTCCTCTGCGGCCGCAGTGTTGTGGTCGGATATGAGATAGGCGGGGCCGGATGTGACGCTGTGTTCGGTGCCCACACTGGTCTCTCACACGCGACCGGCGGCCGCCACTGCCGGTTTGTGGTCATGTCGCCGACGCCACGCCGCCGCAGCAGACTCAACACTTCCCACTGCGGCTGCTTGGACAGCTTCTACCCACTGCGGCTGCCTGGGCAGCTTCTACCCACTGCGGGTGCCTGGGCAGCTTCGAAGCGGTCAGAATGCCGGTCATCGTGTGGAGGCCGGTCATCGTGTGGAGCGCAGGATCGGCTCGATCGGCTGCAGTGTTAAGGCAATGCAAAGTGGTCAGCGGTTACGGTTACGGTTACGGTTACGGTTACGGTTACGGTTACGGTTACGGTTACGGTTACGGTTACGGTTACGGTTACGGTTACGGTTACGGTTACGGTTACGGTTACGGTTACGGTTACGGTTACGGTTACGGTTACGGTTACGGTTACGGTTACGGTTACGGTTACGGTTACGGTTACGGTTACGGTTACGGTTACGGTTACGGTTACGGTTACGGTTACGGTTACGGTTACGGTTACGGTTACGGTTACGGTTACGGTTACGGTTACGGTTACGGTTACGGTTACGGTTACGGTTACGGTTACGGTTACGGTTACGGTTACGGTTACGGTTACGGTCACGGTTACGGTCACGGTTACGGTCACGGTCACGGTCACGGTCACGATGACGGTTACGGGAGCACGGTAGCCGCGACGGCGAGCGCGGTGGTAATGCTGGGAAATGTTTGATGACAAGCGACTGGTGCGACAACAGAGGAGGTCTGCTCAACGAGTGACGGATACCGGGCACGCAGAACGCGCCATGAGGCTCGGAGGAGCTGCCGCCTGCCAGTGTGGTTCGAAGCACAGGAGACAGCGGATAAGAATGTGGACAGCGGACGGCTGCTTACCGACTCCGAGTGCTCGCCAGTTACCAGGCGTTGGTTCTGGCTGGATACCTCGCTAGAGTTTGCTCGGGCCAATCTTACTTACGAGTAAGCTGTAGATTTGTACTCCCAACTCCAATTTGTGTTCTATTTCTATTCCATTCCCTGCTTCTTGCGCTTACGATAGCCGCGATTTGCCTTGTCGGTTACCGCCGTTCCACCTTGTATACACCTGCCTTCATAGCGTGGTCGTATGGAGAGGTATGGAGAGTGTGGGTGTGTACTGTATAATCCCGGCGGTATGTCTGCCCGAGCCAGATCCGATTATCATGGTGTGCGGCCGCCGAGGGGTGGTGGTGGCCTGCGCGTGAGCAGAGCGGACCGACCGACGGCGTCACGGCACGGCTCGACTCACGGCTCTCGCTGGATGTAGAGAAGGTCGACCCACAGCGGCACGGCACGGCTCCACTCACGGCTCTCGCTGGATGTAGAGAAGGCCGACCGACGGCAGGACGTCACGGCTCCACTCACGGCTCTCGCTGGATGTAGAGAAGGCCGACCGACGGCAGGACGTCACGGCTCCACTCACGGCTCTCGCTGGATGTAGAGAAGGCCGACCGACGGCAGGACGTCACGGCTCCACTCACGGCTCTCGCTGGATGTAGAGAAGGCCGACCGACGGCAGGACGTCACGGCTCCACTCACGGCTCTCGCTGGATGTAGAGAAGGCCGACCGACGGCAGGACGTCACGGCTCCACTCACGGCTCTCGCTGGATGTAGAGAAGGCCGACCGACGGCAGGACGTCACGGCTCCACTCACGGCTCTCGCTGGATGTAGAAAAGGCCGACCCACGGCAGGACGTCACGGCTCCACTCACGGCTCTCGCTGGATGTAGAGAAGGCCGACCCACGGCAGGACATCACGGCTCCACTCACGGCTCTCGCTGGATGTAGAGAAGGCCGACCGTCGGCAGGACGTCACGGCTCCACTCACGGCTCTCGCTGGATGTAGAGAAGGCCGACCGACGGCAGGACGTCACGGCTCCACTCACGGCTCTCGCTGGATGTAGAGAAGGCCGACCGACGGCAGGACGTCACGGCTCCACTCACGGCTCTCGCTGGATGTAGAGAAGGCCGACCCACGGCAGGACGTCACGGCTCCACTCACGGCTCTCGCTGGATGTAAAGAAGGCCGACCCACGGCAGGACATCACGGCTCCACTCACGGCTCTCGCTGGATGTAGAGAAGGCCGACCGACGGCAGGACGTCACGGCTCCACTCACGGCTCTCGCTGGATGTAGAGAAGGCCGACCCACGGCAGGACGTCACGGCTCCACTCACGGCTCTCGCTGGATGTAGAGAAGGCCGACCGACGGCAGGACATCACGGCTCCACTCACGGCTCTCGCTGGATGTAGAGAAGGCCGACCCACGGCAGGACATCACGGCTCCACTCACGGCTCTCGCTGGATGTAGAGAAGGCCGACCGACGGCAGGACATCACGGCTCCACTCACGGCTCTCGCTGGATGTAGAGAAGGCCGACCCACGGCAGGACATCACGGCTCCACTCACGGCTCTCGCTGGATGTAGAGAAGGCCGACCGACGGCAGGACGTCACGGCTCCACTCACGGCTCTCGCTGGATGTAGAGAAGGCCGACCGACGGCAGGACATCACGGCTCCACTCACGGCTCTCGCTGGATGTAGAGAAGGCCGACCGACGGCAGGACATCACGGCTCCACTCACGGCTCTCGCTGGATGTAGAGAAGGCCGACCCACGGCAGGACATCACGGCTCCACTCACGGCTCTCGCTGGATGTAGAGAAGGCCGACCCACGGCGGGACGGCACGGCTCCACACCACGGCTCGACTCGACCGCTGACGGCAGGCGCCGACTCCACGGCGGCAGATCACGGCTCACGCCTCCATCACGCCTCCAACCGACCGACGCGATGTTGTAGAGTGGACCGACCTACAGCGGAGTCGACCGCTGACGGCAGGCGCCGACTCCACGGCGGCAGATCACGGCTCACGCCTCCATCACGCCTCCTCCCGACCGACGCGATGTTGTAGTGGACTGACCTACAGCGGGGCAGCACAGCTCGACTCGACGCCTCTGCAGGCGATGACAGTGACTAGTGGGCGTGACAATATGAGTTAGGAGCGCCAGAGAGCCGGTTGGGCGGCGGACAGTACAACACTCTGCCTGTGTGAGGGGACTCGGGTCAAAGCGGGCGGTAGTGTCTCGGGCGATATGGTACGCGGCTTTTGCTAGTCGTTTGTATAGTCAGTTTGTATCGCACCGGCGATCCTTTGCAGTCGGTCTTTTTGCCGATGCCTGTTTTGTGGAACGTGACAGACTGGAAGGGTTATCGACCATCACACGGAACACGAACCCATAACAGCCACTTTAAATCAAGAACACCCCCGACTGGCAGACTGTCGAGCTTGTTAACGCTGGACCGGGGGCGGCAGGCACGTTTTTCCGTCGTATAACCATCACGGTCGACTGCACAGTCTTCGAGACGAGCAGACGCCTCGTGAACAGCGTCCTCGACACCCGTGGCGTGCACGTGCCTCGCGTGTGCACTGTGTATGTGACGAAGCGTGGATTGGCGCATCATAGCAGCGTCGCTGTCCGTCTGCGGCTCGTCGTGCGGGACCGGTCGCCGCCCGCAGTGGAAAATTAGGACAACGTTCTACCGACAAAAAAATGTCTGAGGCTATGCAATCATTGCTCTGGAAAAAAAAATACATTTTAACCCTCGCCAGTGCAGTGTCCGATACCTACGTGACCGTGCAGGGGGGGGGGGGCCTGGCGGGAGCCGTTGATACCCGATTTTAAGGTCCTGGGTCATCAATGACAATTACCCGGATGTCATCCAGATCGTGCATGTGTAAAATATATTTAATTATGATCGAGCTATTGTCGTGAATGAAAGTTCAGCACATTTCTTGTCGTTAGAGGAATTCATTTCCATTAACTCTTAAGTCCCTGTTGACCTTTGACCTTAGACGACCTTAGACCTTATACGCCTGTTTTGTGTTTATCTACAGTTGGTAGAGATCTGCAAAGCATACTTGGCCGTGAAATTTTCTTAAAATCCACGGGAGGCCAAAAGGTCATCTTAGGTCATCGGAGGTCAGTGACCTCGGTTGACCTGAGACAGCATGACCCCAATTGAACATATAATTATACAAAATGGGTGCCAAATTTGAAATCAGCGTCACAAAATGTCCTAGAAACTGTCAGAGGCCAAACAAGTCATCTCGGGTCATCAGAGGTGACGATCTCAGTGAACCCTTAAATGTCACCATTTAACACCTGGGGTCATCATCAGTCATCTCGGGTCATCAGAGGTCATGATCTCAGTGAACCCTTAAATGTCACCTTTTAACACCTGTGCATATGCTCCTCAACAGCAAACACTCGGAAAGTGCACAAGTTACAAACATCCATACTACGGGACTCCAGTTCCGCCTGGCATGACCTTGATACACAGGTCACGGGTCATGAGGAGTAGAGCTTTGCCATTTTCAGAGTATGTGTCAAATTGTTCAAAGGTGTGGTACTCAAAGTTGCATCGCAATCGGTTGACAAATACGTGAGATATTCCCGAAAAACCGAGGGGGTGGCACCCCCTGCACTGACGAGGGTTAAGGGGTCCTCGGACCTGCGGTCCTTGAACAATTCGACCGAAATGTGTTCTGGGTATTGCTTTCATGACCGGTCTCTAGGAGTTCACTGGAATGTTGCTATGCAAGGTTTTGCCTATTCACCTCGGCTGGGTCCGCCGCGGGTTATCATGCGTGTATGTTTTGTGATGACGTCACGGGTGCCCTAATGACGCCACGGGTGCCCTGCGAATGCCGTATTGACTTATGACGGTACGCAGTCGGGTGCGTGTGTGGTGATGTTCTGCCGCCGGGTGTCTGTGTGTGACGCCACCGTCTCTCGCTCTCAGATGGGCCCCGTAAACAAAGCGATGCCGGAGGAAATGCTACGGGTGAGTCTACCCGTCGTTTGTTTGATGTACCGCCGCGCGCAGGAGCGTAAGGCGATGATAAAACTTGCTACAAAATTTCCGCCATGTCCACGTCCGTCCTTTGAACGACACGGATGAGTTTGCCGAAGTTCTCGAGGATCGCAAGTCGGGGGCCTTTCGCAGAACACACGTTCTGCGTGTTGTTATTCATAGCGTTGAGTGGAGTGGTTGGTAAAGCAAGTTTTCCGTCATCGTTTTCGCCTCTTGTGGCTCGCTCTGTGTGGTCTGCGGTGGACGCATGCGGCGGAGCGGGACGATGGACGGCGCCTCGCACGCGGCACCGCACATCTCACCCCGCGTCAGACTCTATTCGGTGTTCGGTCCGCTGGATTTCTCGCAAGGAGTCTACCAAGCAGTTAGATGAGCGTTTCTTGCTATATCTGCGTTGAATGCATTCTCTGCACGAGTTTTCTTTGGTCTTTTTTGTCATCTAAGACGTACTTCTTTTCTGTTGTTTGATCGTTTTTTGGCTTGCTGCATGGATGTGACGTTTTTAGTTTCCTGATTTCGATTTCCTTTCTGATATTTGCTAGTGGGTTTTGTTTGCGTGCACAACACATTGGAAGTGTAATGACACTTTGGACGCAGGTTCATCAGCATTGCATGTATACGGTGCCCACTTACATTCAGTTTCTCCCACCGGCTCTATCCGAGGGAATCGCCATGGCCCGGTGCTCGCTTCTGTCGTCTACACCCTTTCGTAACACTCCTATTTGCATTTGTATGCCCTCATGACTGGCTTGCCTGTTGATGTATCTGGATTATACTGGTATATACTGGTATGTTGTGGTGCGCCTGACCCTCAACCCACACATTCGCTGCTGTGGAACAGCATTGCCCTCATGACTGGCTTGCCTGTTGATGTATCTGGATTAGACTGGATTATACTGGTATGTTGTGGTGCGCCTGACCCTCAACCCACACATTCGCTGCTGTGGAACAGCATTGCCCTCATGACTGGCTTGCCTGTTGATGTATCTGGATTATACTGGTATGTTGTGGTGCGCCTGACCCTCAACCCACACATTCGCTGCTGTGGAACAGCATTGCCCTCATGACTGGCTTGCCTGTTGATGTATCTGGATTATACTGGATTATACTGGTATGTTGTGGTGCGCCTGACCCTCAACCCACACATTCGCTGCTGTGGAACAGCATTGTCCTCATGACTGGCTTGCCTGTCGATGTATCTGGATTATACTGGTATGTTGTGGTGCGCCTGACCCTCAACCCACACATTCGCTGCTGTTGAACAACATTGGTGTTTTGTTGTACCGTTAGATGTGTCCTTTCATTTGTAATTATTTTGACGGCATTCGCTGTGGAGTGTGGGTGACATGAGAACAGCCGGCTGTTCAGATGACGTTTAAGATGGGTGGCATGAGAACAGCCGGCTGTTCAGATGACGTTTAAGATGGGTGACATGAGAACAGCCGGCTGTTCAGATGACGTTTAAGATGGGTGGCATGAGAACAGCCGGCTGTTCAGATGACGTTTAAGATGGGTGGCATGAGAACAGCCGGCTGTTCAGATGACGTTTAAGATGGGTGATATGAGAACAGCCGGCTGCTCAGATGACGTTTAAGATGGGTGATATGAGAACAGCCGGCTGTTCAGATGACGTTTAAGATGGGTGGCATGAGAACAGCCGGCTGTTCAGATGACGTTTAAGATGGGTGATATGAGAACAGCCGGCTGTTCAGATGACGTTTAAGATGGGTGGCATGAGAACAGCCGGCTGTTCAGATGACGTTTAAGATGGGTGACATGAGAACAGCCGGCTGTTCAGATGACGTTTAAGATGGGTGATATGAGAACAGCCGGCTGTTCAGATGACGTTTAAGATGGGTGACATGAGAACAGCCGGCTGTTCAGATGACGTTTAAGATGGGTGGCATGAGAACAGCCGGCTGTTCAGATGACGTTTAAGATGGGTGATATGAGAACAGCCGGCTGTTCAGATGACGTTTAAGATGGGTGATATGAGAACAGCCGGCTGTTCAGATGACGTTTAAGATGGGTGATATGAGAACAGCCGGCTGTTCAGATGACGTTTAAGATGGGTGACATGAGAACAGCCGGCTGTTCAGATGACGTTTAAGATGGGTGATATGAGAACAGCCGGCTGTTCAGATGACGTTTAAGATGGGTGATATGAGAACAGCCGGCTGTTCAGATGACGTTTAAGATG
Organism: Chirona hameri; assembly: GCA_036785665.1. Classification (NCBI taxonomy): domain Eukaryota; kingdom Metazoa; phylum Arthropoda; class Thecostraca; order Balanomorpha; family Balanidae; genus Chirona; species Chirona hameri. The sequence continues at coordinate 35,352 of JAXIVJ010009100.1, forward strand.
GGTGATATGAGAACAGCCGGCTGTTCAGATGACGTTTAAGATGGGTGACATGAGAACAGCCGGCTGTTCAGATGACGTTTAAGATGGGTGACATGAGAACAGCCGGCTGTTCAGATGACGTTTAAGATGGGTGATATGAGAACAGCCGGATGTTCAGATGACGTTTAAGATGGGTGACATGAGAACAGCCGGCTGTTCAGATGACGTTTAAGATGGGTGATATGAGAACAGCCGGCTGTTCAGATGACGTTTAAGATGGGTGACATGAGAACAGCCGGCTGTTCAGATGACGTTTAAGATGCCTTTTCTTGTTACAGGTGGCTTGTTTTTGCCAAGTGATGTGGGACTTGTTCACGAGCTCATTCTCATTCTAGGTTGAATTTACGGCTAACATTTGGTACCGTACTGATTTGCCTTCATTATAGGCGGTTCACACATGCAATCATGCTATTACAACGGACGGAGGTCCAAATTAGCATCCCATCATCATCAACAATTCACACCGATTTATGCGACTCCAGTTCAGCATAGTTCACTGTATAATGATACTACTTACTACTTAGGGAATGCCCGCGAAAGACCACACAGGAGAAAGTTTCCCCTTCCTTTTTGTCAGCTGTGCCGGCCCTTCGGACCCCATTGATGCGTTTTAGTGTGGCATTTGTTCTCAAAGTTAACCCGCCAAAGTTAACCCGCTTTTTTGACGAGATACAGACATAAATTGCACCACTGTATTTCTGAGACAAAACTGGTCCAGAAACACCTTTTTTATTTAGATTTATCAATTAAATTTTTTGACCTTCAGTGACCTGAACTTGACCTGAACTTGACATTAACTTCACGTAAATGAAGTCAGGTGGTAAAATGACTATCACTATCGAATTCTACGTGGAAAATAACTTACAACATTTGTTGCATGACTTTCGTATATATTTTAAGCATAGTAACCTTTTGTGACCTGACCTTGGCCAACAATCTCACTTTAGGTCATGCGGGATGTGTATCATTTCTTTGGCAGCACTTTGGGTGATCATGGTCGTAATATAAGGCTTTGGATGGAAAGTATGGCCCATAAGCTGAAATACGTCGATTTTGACCTTTGACCTGACCGTGGCCTGACATTTGACCTCACTTTAAAAAAAATTGAGCATGATTTATATTTGTCTCATTGAGAGCTTTCCAATGCCGCCTTGCGCGTCGCGCTGCGATCATTGGTTCGGAAGATAACCAGGGGGTGGGGGCGTTTAACGCCCCCCCCCCCCCCCCCCCAGTCAATGGCGTTCGGCTGAGACCCCAGTCAATGCCCGGTTAAAGTTGTCGTTTTTTTGGGGTCAATGTTTGCAAAGAATTGCGAATATGGGCACGAATTATATATCATATGTTTCTAAAACCATAATTTTCAGATTCCCGTATGCTGTTTGGATATATATATATTCCATTTTCAACGTCCTAGATTGCATAGTAAGACAGATTGCACACGCCCAGTGGCACGCAACGTTTCTGTTCTGGGCTTATATAGTGCTATAATGGGCATACAATACTGTTTACCGATGCAGCGTGCTATAGGTAGTTACTGACTTTATACGTTCCCATTGTTACTAACTCGAGTAGTCAGTCTCTTTTATTCCGTATTGTATATGCGTCTGGTTATTCTCTGTACTTCGTGCATCTGTCAGATGCGCCAATGACGATGGTGCGGTGGCAGCCCACAATGATCTGATGACGTAGGTAGTAACTTCAGGCGCGAGATGGCAGTATGACGTCACTAGTATAACACATGCTAATCTGAAACAGTGGGTTACTTTCACAGAGTATCTGCTGTTAGTCGTGATCGCGATGATATCTGCTAATAATGATGATAGTTTTTTTAAATATTTTTCTGGTAGTTCATGGGTCCTTATTTGGATAGGGCTTCAACGGTACCCATTTTATCGTGCAACACTACCAGGGACTACCAGGGACTACCAGGGACTACCAGGGTTATTGATCGACTGAATAAAAACATGGTCTGTGCCTTTTTTCCGCACGACTGCTGTCGAACACACCGTACTGTGAAAAAAAACACAGAATTACCACAAAATGCTCCTTTAATTGATTAAGCCTTTCGTCACGCTAATTGAATGTGACGGCCAGACCCTTTTCTACCATTTCGCATTAATTAACAACATTTCTTTATCGACACAACAAGTTGTTTGACAATAGTTTTGTCAGGACTTTGTCAGGACTTTGCCAGGACTTTGTCAGGACTTTGTCAGGACTTTGTCAGGACTTTGTCAGGACTTTGTCAGGACTTTGTCAGGACTTTGTCAGGACTTTGTCAGGACTTTGTCAGGACTTTGTCAGGACTTTGTCAGGACTTTGTCAGGACTTTGTCAGGACTTTGTCAGGACTTTGTCAGGACTTTGTCAGGACTTTGTCAGGACTTTGTCAGGACTTTGTCAGGACTTTGTCAGGACTTTGTCAGGACTTTGTCAGGACTTTGTCAGGACTTTGTCAGGACTTTGTCAGGACTTTGTCAGGACTTTGTCAGGACTTTGTCAGGACTTTGTCAGGACTTTGTCAGGACTTTGTCAGGACTTTGTCAGGACTTTGTCAGGACTTTGTCAGGACTTTGTCAGGACTTTGTCAGGACTTTGTCAGGACTTTGTCAGGACTTTGTCAGGACTTTGTCAGGACTTTGTCAGGACTTTGTCAGGACTTTGTCAGGACTTTGTCAGGACTTTGTCAGGACTTTGTCAGGACTTTGTCAGGACTTTGTCAGGACTTTGTCAGGACTTTGTCAGGACTTTGTCAGGACTTTGTCAGGACTTTGTCAGGACTTTGTCAGGACTTTGTCAGGACTTTGTCAGGACTTTGTCAGGACTTTGTCAGGACTTTGTCAGGACTTTGTCAGGACTTTGTCAGGACTTTGTCAGGACTTTGTCAGGACTTTGTCAGGACTTTGTCAGGACTTTGTCAGGACTTTGTCAGGACTTTGTCAGGACTTTGTCAGGACTTTGTCAGGACTTTGTCAGGACTTTGTCAGGACTTTGTCAGGACTTTGTCAGGACTTTGTCAGGACTTTGTCAGGACTTTGTCAGGACTTTGTCAGGACTTTGTCAGGACTTTGTCAGGACTTTGTCAGGACTTTGTCAGGACTTTGTCAGGACTTTGTCAGGACTTTGTCAGGACTTTGTCAGGACTTTGTCAGGACTTTGTCAGGACTTTGTCAGGACTTTGTCAGGACTTTGTCAGGACTTTGTCAGGACTTTGTCAGGACTTTGTCAGGACTTTGTCAGGACTTTTGCTTAGCCATGGTTATAGACGATGTGAGCTGAACCCTTGCTAATTGGGACTTTGGCTGTTTTTTATATTATTATTTACTTAAGGTCGGGTGTAACCCATATCCATATGGCGCATCCATATATGGGCCCCATCACCATTATCAGATAATGGTGGCTAATGGGGTTAAAGCAGCGAGGTACATTTCTAGCCGAAGGCGAGAACCAAAACAGCTACAGATAATTTGCCTGCAAACCACATATGCGTCCGATGCGGTTCCATTTCCGCCTAGATTTAAACACGGTAGGTACGGTCAAAGGTGACCTTATAAGCGGTTTGTGTTTCCCGAGGTGATATTTCGCAGAGCTGCTAAACACCGAGTATTGTCTGAGCAATGGGCGCCAACTGTGAACCGATGCGAACTGTCTGTGTGGTGTACTGGTAAAATTCCAACATTCATCACCGGCGTGTGTCAAAATGGGTGTGAAAAAGTTCCCACCTTTAATCGCCAATGACGATTTGCTGGCTGTGGATGTTTTGCCTAACGTAAATTGTACGTATTTACGTGATGTTAGTGTGATGTACGGTTCGGTTTGCATTACATTTAATAACCGGGGGGGGGGCGTTTTTCGCCCCCCCCCCTGTTATCTTCCGAACCAATAACCGCAGCGTTGACCTGCAGAGGTGGCCAAAGATCTCGTCTGGACACACATCCGGACAAACACGTTGGCTCGTACTTTCCTGAGCGAGCCCTACAGTGGAAATCTTCGAATTATGAAAAACATGTAAACATGTTTCTCATCCTTCTATGATTTTGAATTATAAGCCCTTTGACGAGACAAACACGATGGCGTACAATTTTAGTGCCTTATCTTCATTAGGTAAAAAGTTATTTGCGAAAAACTGCTTGCCAAAAACAGTTTTTTTAAAATAAATATTTGATGACTTCTGGAGCCTAAAATATTGACCTGAGCTAAAATTTGAGGACACAAATGGCGATTTCATATTTCAAGAGCTTTCTATTGCGTTTTCCGCTTGTTCCTAGCTATCATAGTTCCCGAGATATTTGGGGGTTTCTGGAGCGAAGTGCTCAAAACTGGAAAATCTGACCTTTGATGACCTCTGGTAACCTCAATATTGACCTGACCTGAAAAAGGCAGATATACCTTCGATAGAGCTTGTCTCGAGCTATCTAACGCCGTTTTCCGCTTGTCGCTACGTTGCGTGGTTTTCTAGATCTTAGAAGGGGGGGGGGGGCGGAATCCGCCCTCCCCCTCCAGGGCGCGTAGTTATCAGAGGCCCTCCAGGGCGCGTGTTAATATATAACTCTATCGTGTTGTAGAAGCCCCTCGTATCATAATGTGGTGTATTTTTTCAAGAAAATTTCGAAGCAAACGGTATTCAAAGCCTTCTGTAAATCAAGATATAAGGAGCCTGTTATTTCGTTATTTTGTAGAGATTTTGTAACTTCATCGTACATGTGCACAATCGGCATGTACATACGTACTGTGTTGTTTCTTTAATCCGAATTGAAGAAGATTCAGGATATTATTTTGATTAACCCGCGCCCCGCTGGAGGTGGCAGAATCTGCCCCCACCCCTCCCTGATTTTCTCAATAACTTGAAAGCAATGATAGATATCGACGTCAACCTTTCAGTACCTTATGCTGCATCAATTATACGTCTTATCACAACATTTCAATGCAAATGGTGGTGTACTTTGGGAGATAATGACGTTTTAATCACGTCATGTCAAACCATTTTTGGTGGAAACACAATACATGTTTGAAAAATCGTAGAAACTCGAGTTTTAAAGCAAATTGCAAATACAAAACGCTGAAAGAAAGAAAATTGCATCATATTGAAAATGGCTATCGCGGATTTGCGAAATTTTGAGTTTTTGACTCCCAAAAATAAATATATATTTTTTCGTTGTCGAAAGTTATTTGTCGTTTTTTACAACATATAACATACTGTACTGTTTTAATTATGTGGGGCCCCCTTGGCTACGAGGGCCCCTCTGATCCCATTTGCCCACCCCCCTGGGATAAATTCTGCCTCCGCCCCTGGATGTGGCTGACATAATTGCACAGAAGATGTTATCCCCAGTAACGACAATCCTGTCACGTGACAAAGCTGTCAAAGACAAAGCTGTGTGGCAGCTCTGTCATTAGTACTGTTTACATCGCACTAAACAAATTCCATTAAATTTCAGATAAGTTGTGTGTAACGAGACTTTTTGTAGATTTTTTTTTTAGAATTAAAATATTTAACGATTCAAGTACACTGGTAAATTGTGCAAATACATGCAGTCCCTGTGGCTACATTCATTTACACTGAAATACTATTTGTATTGATTTGACAAGTTGACTTCATATTTAAATGTTGTATCAAACATGAATCGATTGAAATATTTGTTTTGATTCTTTGAATCGGAAGCAATCAATTCTCAAAATTGTGTCTATGAATCAAACGGTGATTGAATCATTCAGATTCTAAAATGAATCATGATTGTAAGTAAACAGGGATGATCAATAACATGGCAGCAATGTTTTTTATATATAAAAGGCGAGAATAAGGAATAAGCTTTCACCGTTACGGCATCGTCACACATCATGTACCAAACTTAACTGCTGTCCAATGTATGTGATATTGTTTGATTTAGAATGCTTACCCGTTTGCATAGGAAATTATCTTGGACAAAACAGCTCGTGTAACTTTTTATTAACTTTCAAATGTCAAACATGTTTTGAATCTGACGATGCCGTAACGGTGAATGTTTATGCTTACCCTATTGTCTCGCCTTTTATATATAAAATAAACATTACTGCCATGTTATTGATCATCCCTGTTTACTTATTCTCATTCATCATGGCAAAAATAACCATTAAACACATTACAAGAATCATGATTGAATCATTCCAAAAAAAGTTGAATCAATAACCAGTCTGTGACTGTATACAAAAGTTTATGAACATGATCCTTCACCTCTTCATGATGTACATATATCGTTTACCTTGATACTTCGAATTTTCCCTCCATAAGAAGCACGCACTTTTGAAATAATAATTAATACACCATTAAAAAGAAGCACAAAAAGGCACACAACGCCTTGTCATATAGCCTTGCACAAAGCTCTACTACATTTGTAATTATACAAGTGCGCCGATTTTGCCTACAGTGTTCTGATGCACTGAGAGCTGATTGGTCGAGAGCATGCGAAATCTGACATAATTTGCAAGTAGAATGGAGCGTATGACATATCGGAAAAAAATTGGCAGCCTATCGCCAGTTGTTCTTTGCGTTACGCTGCCATATTGAATATGCCATATGCAGGCATATTCTGGGGATAATTTGAGAACGAAACACCGAACATCCAGACAAATATCGGTACACTCAGAAAAATAGTTGTATTCAAAGAAGTTTCTTTGAATCAGGGAGTGTCCTTTTTTGGGTGTTGATTAGAAAATGTAAGCAATGAAATATGGAATGTTTCCTTTGTATATTATCCTGCTTGGGGAATAGCTTTTGGACCAATGCGTTTGGAATTCCAGTGAGTGATTCCATAAGCTGTAGCCAGAGAGATTGTACCCAGTAACCCCTGCATACCTCGGCGCACATCCTGCATGCGAGTGGAGTCACTACCTAACGCATTTATCGTCCGTAACCGCTGCCCGGTCCGGTCCGGTCCGGTCCGGCTGCCATCACCGTCATACGTCACTGTCAGTTACGACACGCGACTGCGTACCGCCAAGCCGTGGACGGGGGCGGACATCGCCTGAGATCTGACTGCAACTGACCACCGTCCTTGCAGATACTGCGACCAGTTCTGCCCGCAAACCACAGTCTCACGTGACCTCGTCACAGGCAGTTATCATTTGTTTTGTGTTAGGGTGCGGAGTGGAAAATCCTACCTAAAAAGGCCTTGAAGAGTGGAAAACTCAACCAAAAAGACCACATTGCGCACAATTTTGAGCAGAAAACCCGTATTGATCAGAACAATTCACAAAGGATGTGGCTGAGTAAGTTATACTCAACTTTTCCCTTTTCTTTCTTGAACTTAATAGCCTGTGGAAGAAAACTGAGGGGCAAGTAAAAGTAAGCATTAGTATTTAGTGGTTGACTTTGTTTGGTGGAACTTTCACGTAGGAGTGGAATATTTTCGTGAAAGTAAGGAAAAGAGAGTGTAAAATTATTCTGGATTGGGTGCCATTATCCACCCAAATTTCTCAATTCTAAGATGCTGGACCTCGACATCACGTGGTCATATACGATCCTCCGGCTCCATGGGCAGTGGTAGTATCAGTAGTATATATCATCTTTTATCAGCTGAATATGTCTCGTTTCATGAATATAATCCAATATTATTTTGCCCCTTGTGGCAAAATATGTGGATATAATATAAACAAATGTGGATATAATACAAATATAATAAACATGTGGGGGGGGGGGGGCACTTTTGTGCCCCCCCCCCCACATGTTTTTCGTGAATAGCTCGAAAACGAAGAGGAGCAGGGCGGTGTTTTTTTACGCGACATTAACGCCAACTCAATAGCGGATCGTTTGACGCAAAAACAAATAGGTCGATACATTTTTGTGTTATATGGATTTGCAGTGCAAGATGGCGGCCAGAATCGAGGTCGGCAAAGCGATATCTTCGGAACCAACAGTCAGATCGGGATGATTCAGACGCCATTCGGTAGCCAATGTCAATGTTCATCCCCGGAAACAACTTTGGACACATTGCTGATGACCTGTGACGTCACATAGGTCAAATTCCCAGAATTGTGACATTTGGGCAGATTTGACCTTCGTGACCTCGTTTGACCTTGAAGATATTGACCTGAGGTCACGCAAATTTCAGAAAATGTAGATCATCATAGCACCTACCTACCCTGTAAGTTTGATCGTTCTAACTCTCATACTTTCGGAGATCTTAGGTGGGGGGGGGGGAGGGGCACTAAAGTGCCACCCCCCCCCCCCCCCCCTGCGTGTTAACTGCGTGTTAGTGGCATACCACTGCGCTTTTTACCGCTGCCGCTGCTCGAATAGCTCCACTGCGCGTGTTAATCGGTAGAAGTTCTTGAAACTACAGCTCCCGAAAACCTTCATTGAGATAATTTTACCCACAACATCACGTACCTAAATGGTGTATAGGAAAAGTTAGAATTTCTGGGCCTGATTTATCAACGTCGTCCCGGTCCTCAGATTTGCGTGCATCCGGGAGCTAGGTGGCCTTCAGTAGTGTGCCAACCTCCAGCCTTCCTAAATATCGTGGTCGGCCAGATCCGTCCCTGTCTGGCCCAGTCTGGCTCGGTCCGGTCTGGTCCGGTCCGGTCTGGTTCGGTTCGGTCCGGTTCGGTTCGGTCCGGTTCGGTCCGGTCCGGTCTGGAGCAGCATAGACAAAACAACGACGACAAGTTGATACACACGGCTGCGAAAGCATGTGTATTCATCGAGTGAAATTGCTGAAAACACATAAGAAGGGTGTATAAACACACGGACCTAAACCCTCAGATAACGGTCATCGTTGAATTTCAATGGGCAAATGAGTTTTGTATGCTGTTTCGCAATATTAATTCAGAAGTCCTGGTAGTCGTAATAGAAAACCATTGAACCTGCATTTTTCGAAGGCTTTCAGCAGCAAACTACCTTTTGCAAGGTATTTTTCAGTGAATTAAACAATTTGTCGCAATTGTGGAACCTGTTTTTGGCCATTTTCCTCGACGTTTTACACAGCATGAATTGAACACTATCGTGTAGCGAGTTTTCGGCCCATTTTTTTTCTCGCACCCCTTGGCACCTCAGCTCCGGCGGCGCGGTTTGGCCGCTGTCCACGACCGGCGGCTATTCGCCGCTCTGATGTCACAATGACGTCACCGGGGCAGATTTGTCGGCCTCGGATGGCGCCAGCGAGGGTCAGGAGTGTCAGCCGCAGTCAGCGCCGGCTCAGCGGTGCCAAACACCATGCTGGAGGCAGGCAGCCGCCCGCCACCGCCCCGCCGCACCAATGGACAAAAATGTGGCGGAAAGTCGTTTTCCCGACTATTTTTGCATGCGTATTTAGGTCAATTTTATGAAAGCAGACGGATCAGAGCATAATATTCCACCAACATAAACAAAATATAAGTCACTTGTTGGTGGGTTTTCAGCCCCCCCCCCCCGCAGTTGCTATGGTACAGACTAAGGTCCGGCTTATTTTCTCCTCTAGCGTATGTTTGACGGCGAATTAAGAAATGACCATATATGCATTCAAACCGCATTACTGAGAGCTTCAAATTGATATATTGACGCATTTGCTCACCTTATCCATTGGCTGTTTTTAAGCAAAAATCCGTTTTTACCACCGCAAAGCGCTAAAAACGGATGTTTGCTTAAAAGCAGCCAATGGATAGGGTGAGACAATGCGTCAATATATCAATTTGAAGCTTTCAGTAATGCGGTTTGAATGCATATATGGTCGTTTCTTAATTCGCCGTCAAACATACGCTAGAGGAGAAAATAAGCCGGACCTTAGTGTGTAACATAGCAACTGCGGGTCCCTGTACCTAAAGTTGCACATGTCAGGACGACACAAATGCCACTCTTCAGGCAGGAAATTGTGTCCAAGTTTAGGTGCCCATTACGGCAACAAGTGTAAACATTTATAGTCATTGCCATACGTCAAAGAAAAACACATTTCATGGACTTTGAGGTGTTACGCTTAAAAAATGTTATATGTGAAAATAAAAATGTGTTTAATTGGTGTGTAGCTTACGTCGTCTCCGTAGTACACATTATATCGTACGTTATCTTTACTCAAGCCTACCAAAAAACTCACCAAAACTCACCACTCAAAACTACCACCAGATGATAGCCCAAGACGTCCTCTACCGTAAGGCACACACGATTCTTGCTTATATCTGCTTTCCTTGGACTAGCGCTCAAATGAATGGGCCCGTGCCGGCGTTCCTCATCCCGCCGTGCCGGCGTGGGCCAAAAGTGTCACATTTTAAAATTGATATATTCAAATAAGAAGGGCATGTTCCTAGGCCAGTTTTGTCTCAGAAATACTGTGCTGCCATTAATTTGTCTATATCTGGTCATTAAAAGCAAAAAAACAACAACAAAACAATCAATCAAAATATGACGTCATGCCCCTTCTTGCCCCTTCACCCATACTTTGATGTCATAAGTCAGTCAAAACTGGCGATATCATTTTGAAATTTGATATGGTAATTGCCCATATGTGGTTCTCAGACATATATTCCAGTATAACGAAAACATGATTTTGTGGCCACTTTCCCACATTTATTTTTATTTTTGGGGGTCAATTTTCCCCCTAAAAAATCCGAGATAGCAAAGTTTTTCATTTATGTCTTGACTTTTGTATTGTATTTTGTTCAAAATATGGCGTTTGTACGGTCTGTTAAAGTTAAGCTGATTTTTGCGTCAAAATCGTGTCGTCACTAAATTCGCTATATCGATTTTTTCGACAAAATTACTTCATTTTTGCACAGAAGACGCACAATTGATGTAGCAGAAGGTATCCTAAGTTTCATGTTGATAGCTTTATTGGTTTCTTGAGCTATTACGAAAGTTCATCATGAGGGGGGGGGGGGGGGCGTTAAACGCCCCCTCCCCCAGTCAATGGTGGGTTAACGGTCAATGAGCCCACTTTAAGCTCATTGTTCCTTTGTGTCGCTCATATATATGGCAATAGGTCCACCCAATGTGTCTCGCGTCGCTCTATCGTCTCCCCCTCCAAGCCCCCCTAAACACCGCCTGAGGTCAACTGAAGTCTACCAAAATATTCGAAATTTTAGCTGGCTTGGCGACATTGCGCTTACTAAGAAAACGAATTTCGCCACATTTTTTTTTCCGATGGTGGGCCGCCCCGCCGGAAGGGTGGCAGATAGCGACGTCTGTGGCGGCGGTGGTAGCGGCGGTAGCGGCGGTAGCGGCGGTAGCGGCGGTAGCGGCGGTAGCGGCGGTAGCGGCGGTAGCGGCGGTAGCGGCGGTAGCGGCGGTAGCGGCGGTAGCGGCTGTAGCGGCGGTAGCAGCGATAGCGGTGGTAGCGGTGGTGGCGGCGGCGAGTGTCGGTTGTCGCCACCGCCGCTGAATCGGCGCCGAGACACCTGTGTCTCTGACGTCATGAGCAGCTTACTGAGAGAGACGATTTGTTGTTGACAATCTGACTGGGGTGCTTATCAGCACTGATTTCCTGCACCAGCATGCTTCTGTGCAGCCGTTCGCTTCCTCTCACATAATTTGACGGGACATGCATCGTTGATATTATAATGTTTGTGGATGCATCGGCATTGCCGAGCGAGTGATGCAGCGAAGGTGGGGTGCATTGCACTATGCTGATCACGATATAGCCGCCGTGCGTGGTTTGACTGGCAACCTATACCTGGGCAGCTTTGCGCTGCCGTTTAAGTGTTCGACACACCCACAAGCCTATACAGCCATTGCCCGATCAAAACTATGACCTTTACAGCCTAATACCGGAACGTTTTGTCGAGGTTTCACATTTGTATGGTTTTGTAATAGCTTAGAGTGCTGCGGGATTTCCTATGTAATGATTTTCAGTGATGTATGTTATTATTTATATGTAATGTAATGATTAGTAAACTTTGACGATTTTAAAAAAAGATGGCTGATCTCAGTGAAATAATATGGTGGTGTTATATGGTGGTGCATCACTAAAATAGCGATAAAATATTGTTTCTGTCACAACTACGTTTTACTTCTCAAAGAAGTCGCAACAATTATTTTGAGTCAATTTTGCTGCGTTGTCGGGGTAGCGTGATACCTGCGTTGGCTTGTAAGGATTGCATAGCAAGCCAACACACATTTCCAGTTTTTAGTTTAGTCTACTGAACATCACTTCAAACCCGAAGAGTGAAAATGTTCTATCCACTAAAATATCCGGTCAACGGTTAAAAAGGTTAATCATGACCTAATCCAAAAGTGACATTTCCTCTTCTGCTTAACTCCGTGAGAACATTACCTTAAGTACCTTTCAGGATTTCCCAATGATGTAATAGGTTGTCATGTTATAATAGGCTATGATTAAAGGCTGAAACACAGTCTTCGCGCAGCTGCGCGAAGTGGATGCGGGTGCTTTTTCAAATACATTTAACGGAGGTTGCAACAACTGCACGATGCGCACGATGTGGGAAGAAAAAATCAACTGATGAAATTTACCCATGTATTTGAATAGGCACCTGCATCCACTTCGCGCAACTGTGTGAAGCCTGTATGCTAAATAACATAAGGCCAATTTATTTTGTCTTCAAACTAAGTCGAACTCTTGCTTCATTTGTATCACTTCTTCCTGTGACCCTCCCATCAGTTAGTGTCATTAATTCTACTAAATTACTATCCCATAATTGAACCAGCAAATCACAACTGTCCCCGCCAGTGGCGTAGCTAGGATTCACTCCAGGGGTGCAATTTTTGCTCAGGGGGAGGGGGGCATAAAGTACCCCCACCAAAATCTCACCGGATTTGGCCCACTATATCTTTAGAGGGGCATATTTTCGAGAGAAAAAAAATCCTTAAAAAATATACAAATCATTCATTTTTTCGACCAAAGGGGTCACGTACGGACCTTCAGGGGGGGGGGGGGATTGTCCCCTCTAGCTACGCCCATGTAGAGGGCCCATGCCAGGCCTGAGAGGGCCCTCGAAAGGGTCTTCCTCCTTATCATAGGGCTCTCTGACAGACTAGGAGGGTCCTTGTATTGTGTGAGAGGGCTTTGGATCCGCTTCTCTCATGGCATTTTACAACATAAAATGACCACACGGCCCACCAAAATAAAATGACCACGAATAAACCACACGCCCGCCAGGCCGTGTGGTTGCAGCCGGGCATAGGGGGCCCGACAAAATCTCCCGGGTGCAGGAGCACCATTTGCACCCCCTGACTACGCCTCTGGTCCCCGCTGAAACGGTCGACGGGCGACACAAAACGAACTGTCGAAGGTGCTATGTAATGCACGGGACAAACCTGACAATTCTGCGACGCCCTCTTCTCCACGTCGGCTACTGGATTCTAGCCGTCATTCTTTGCTGTCAGCCATGACCGCGATGGCTCTCATTGCTGCCGTGAAATGCCAGCATTGGCCATTGTTCCGTATGCCAGCTAAGTGTAACGTTAATTTGACGTGAGACTGAGTGAGACCGCCGCTGCCAGTTAAGTACGCGGCTATTTGGTGTGACTATTGCCGGCGCGGCTTCTCATCCCACCTTCCTCGTGGCTGTCCTGTCCTGTCCTGTCCTGTCCTGTCCTGTCCTGTCCTGTCCTGTCCTGTCCTGCCCTGTCCTGTCCTGTCCTGTCCTGTCCTGTCCTGTCCTGTCCTGTCCCGTCCCTTCCCGTCCCGTCCCATCCCATCCCATCCCATCCCATCCCATCCCATCCCGTCCCGTCCCGTCCCGTCCCGTCCCGTCCCGTCCCGTCCCGTCCCTGTCCTCCTGACCCTGCCCACCCTGACCCAGCGGCCAGCAATCACCGACCCAGCAGCCGTGAGCTGTGTGCGATTCATATGCCAGCATCCCGCCTCCCTGCGCTATCATGTAACGGGACCAGGGTCAGTTGTTGGCCCACTGCCTGCCGCCTCCCCCGGAGGTCCAGCCAGGCTCTGAGGTCCAGCTGAGGGTAGCACAGCACCTGTGTCGCTGTCTCTACCGCCTGCCAGCCACCGCAGTGTCAGAGCAGAGCTGAGGATGCCGTCAATCAGGGTTTTCCCATTCGACAGTCGAGCTGCATTCGACCCTGGCGCGCGCCAGGGCGGGCGGGGCGGGGAGGGGCACGGCCGCCGCAAATCATGGGTATTTCCTGCCGCCTGGCCTGGGACAAGCCGCTGGCTGAGGGCCCACGGTGACGCCATCCGACGCCGTCTCCGTCATCGCCGCTGCCGCCGTCGTCAGCGGCGGCAGCGACCGTGGCGACGGCGGTGACGGCGCTGCATCGGCGGCAGCGTCGAAGGCACGAGTCTGATGAACGCTCAGTCGCATTCCACGACTTGGCTAGCGGGGGCGGAAAACCTCGGTGTGCACATCTACAGCCTTCCCGAAGATGTGTTATCTTCCGTCACATCTCTCTACCGTGGCCGGTTAGGATTTCCTCTCGACTAACCCGGCTAGGGCTGTTGTCGGCGGCTTGGCTATGGCGGGCGCAGGTGAAGGCGGCTTCATCTGGTGCCGTCCGATTGGCCGCCGATCGACCCCGGCTCTTGTCGGCGGTCAGTCGGCCGACCAGCATAGTGAGCGGCATCGGTATCTGATGCGTCTGCACCGGCTCGGCTCGGCTCGGCTCGGCTCGGCTCGGCTCGGCTCGGCTCGGCTCGGCTCGGCTCGGCTTGGCTTGGCTTGGCTCAGCTCAGCTCAGCTCAGCTCAGCTCAGCTCAGCTCAGCTCGGTTCAGCTCAGCTCGGTTCAGCTCAGCTCGGTTCAGCTCAGCTCGGCTCAGCTCGGCGGGCTTGGACGACTGCACGCCGACGTCGACCTTGGGCGAGGCTGCTGTGGGTCGGCGCCCGACCCGCTGTACCACAGGGCTGGCTGCGATGGTTGGATTGTTAGATCGGTCAACGGTCTGCAATTGTGTGCATACCGGGAGAGTTGGACGGGTCAGTGGTGTTCAGCAGCTCTCGATGTCGGTACCAGGATAGCTGAGTTGTTGGATCGGCCAGCGGTGTACACTGCGCAGCTGTCGGGCTGGCTCAGCTCCTGTTGGTTTGGACAACTACTCAGCTGACGAGTAAAGGGCCGCAGCAGCTCTCGGGCTGGCTCAGCTCCTGTTGGTTTGGACAACTACTCAGCTGACGAGTAAAGGGCCGCAGCAGCTGTCGGGCTGGCTCAGCTCCTGTTGGTTTGGCCAACTAGTCAGCTGACGAGTAAAGGGCCGCAGCAGCTCTCGGGCTGGCTCAGCTCCTGTTGGTTTGGACAACTACTCAGCTGACGAGTAAAGGGCCGCAGCAGCTGTCGGGCTGGCTCAGCTCCTGTTGGTTTGGCCAACTAGTCAGCTGACGAGTAAAGGGCCGCAGCAGCTGTCGGGCTGGCAGCTCCTGTTGGTTTGGACAACTACTCAGCTGACGAGTAAAGGGCCGCATCAGCTCTCGGCTGGCTCAGCTCACTGTTGGTTTGTCCAACTAGTCAGCTGACGAGTAAAGGGCCGCAGCAGCTGTCGGGCTGGCTCAGCTCCTGTTGGTTTGGACAACTACTCCGCTGACGAGTAAAGGGCCGCAGCAGCTCTCGGGCTGGCTCAGCTCCTGTTGGTTTGGCGACTAGTCAGCTGACGAGTGAAGGGCCGCAGCAGCTCTCGGGCTGGCTCAGCTCCTGTTGGTTTGGCCACTAGTCAGCTGACGAGTAAAGGGCCGCAGCAGCTCTCGGGCTGGCTCAGCTCTTGTTGGGTTTGGCCAACTACGTCAGCTGACGAGTAAAGGGCCGCAGCAGCTGTCGGGCTGGCTCAGCTCCTGTTGGTTTGGACAACTAGTCAGCTGACGAGTAAAGGGCCGCAGCAGCTCTCGGGCTGGCTCAGCTCCTGGTGGTTTGGCCAACTAGTCAGCTGACGAGTAAAGGGCCGCAGCAGCTCTCGGGCTGGCTCAGCTCCTGTTGGTTTGGCCAACTAGTCAGCTGACGAGTAAAGGGCCGCAGCAGCTCTCGGGCTGGCTCAGCTCCTGTTTGTCTGGACAACTAGTCAGCTGACGAGTAAAGGGCCGCAGCAGCTCTCGGGCTGGCTCAGCTCCTGTTGGTTTGGACAACTAGTCAGCTGACGAGTAAAGGGCCGCAGCAGCTCTCGGGCTGGCTCAAGTCCTGTTGGTATTGGCCAACTAAGTCAGCTGACGAGTAAAGGGCCGCAGCAGCTCTCGGGCTGGCTCAGCTCCTGTTGGCTTGGCCAACTAGTCAGCTGACGAGTAAAGGGCCGCAGCAGCTCTCGGGCTGGCTCAGCTCCTGTTGGTTTGGCCAACTACTCAGCTGACGAGTAAAGGGCCGCAGCAGCTGTCGGGCTGGCTCAGCTCCTGTTGGTGTTGGACCAACTAGTCAGCCTGACGAGTAAAGGGCCGCAGCAGCTCTCGGGCTGGCTCAGCTCCTGTTGGTTTGGCCAACTAGTCAGCTGACGAGTAAAAGGTCGCCGCAGCAGCTCTCGGGCTGGCTCAGCTCCTGTTGGTTTGGCCAACTAGTCAGCTGACGAGTAAAGGGCCGCAGCAGCTCTCGGGCTGGCTCAGCTCCTGTTGGTTTGGCCAACTAGTCCAGCTGATCGAGTAAAGGGCCGCAGCAGCTCTCGGGCTGGCTCAGCTCCTGTTGGTTTGGCCAACTAGTCAGCTGACGAGTAAAGGGCCGCAGCCAGCTCTCGGGCTGGCTCAGCTCCTGTTGGTTTGGTCAACTAGTCAGCTGACGAGTAAAGGGCCGCAGCAGCTCTCGGGCTGGCTCAGCTCCTTGTTGGTCTATGGCCAACTAGTCAGCTGACGAGTAAAGGGCCGCAGCAGCTCTCGGGCTGGCTCAGCTCTGTTGGTTTGGCCAACTAGTCAGCTGACGAGTAAAGGGCCGCAGCAGCTCTCGGGCTGGCTCAGCTCGCTGTTGTGTTTGGCCAACTAGTCAGCTGACGAGGTAAAGGGCCGCAGCAGCTCTCGGGCTGGCTCAGCTCCTGTTGGTTTGGCCAACTAGTCAGCTGACGAGTAAAGGGCCGCAGGCAGCTCTCTGGGCCTGGCTCAGCTCCTGTTGGTTTGGCCAACTAGTCAGCTGACGAGTAAAGGGCCGCAGCAGCTCTCGGGCTGGCTCAGCTCCTGTTGGTTTGGCCAACTAGTCAGCTGACGAGCGAAAGGGCCGCAGCAGGTCTGCGTGGTGCCAGTGTCGGCTCACGCTGGCTGGATTGCCTGGATCTGGTGAAACGCTCTGTAGCGTCGGCTGCCGCCGGGACACCTGTGCTGTCGGCAG
>JAXIVJ010009101.1:0-2500 GCA_036785665.1 Chirona hameri
GGGCGTTTGGGGTAAATGGGTCTATAGCTCGTAAGAACACGGCGTTTCCCGGTGATTTTTGGTGTCAATCGCAATTTTATGAATTAATGTATAAGTATATGCTCTTACAATTAAATATTTCCCATTAGTTTGCTTTGAATATTCAAATTCTTGAGCAAATCTGGCAATTGGGAGTTGCGTTAGTTCCTTCTACAAAATATACCGAAAACGCCCCAAAAGAGGATAACAGGTATACTAGATAATCAGCTTTGATTAAATAAAATACGCAATTGACACCTAGTTAGGGCAAAATTGAAGATATTAATGACAAAGAAATATAATATTATGATGACAAATGCAATCAAATGTCAAAAGCATAGACCGGCCTTAATTCATCGTCGCTCCGTCCCGCTGAGATCGTCCAATTTAGAGCGGTAACTTCGTTGGTTTCTGAAAACCGGAACAATCCTTACTCCTTTATTTAAGCAACGAATCACACCAAATGTTCTTGATTTGATCAATTGATTAATTGATGAATCTCATAAAAAGCTGAAAGAACCTCAGAAAAAGCACTTATAAACCCATGAAACATGCGGGCTTTCTGCAGCCACTGGTACTGAAAACTCAAAATGGGTGCTCTAGATCGCACGGACGGCATGGCTGGGCGCAGACCACGGCTCTACACATGCGCAACGTGACGTCAGGCGACCGGCTGACTCGTCGCCATGGTGACGGGCCGGCTGGCGCCGGAGCCAGCATTCTCGTCATCTTACAACAAATGATCAAAACGAAATCGCTAATTATCATTAATCCTTGCTATCAAAAAGCAATATGACTGAAAATATGAATGAACTAAATCATCTAGTTTTCATTGAAATAAGCTATTATTCCTGAAAACCATGTCGTTGCAAAATATGCCATTTCCCGAACCCCGCACATCCGGGATTCGAGCAAGACGGAGTCTCACCAAACGCCCCAAACCACCACAGTCATCACCATCACCATCACCAGAGCTAGTTTAAGATGAAATTGTTAATATTAAAGGGAAATAATGACCTTTTTCCACAAAAATGGAGTTAGCACTTGAAATCGCCAGACGAGACCAAAATATATTGTAAATTCATCACATTTTGCATGAAAACTTTCCTACCGAAAGATATTTCAAGTTAAAGTTGATAAGCGTTCCACACTTTTAACGACCGGTACTTGCAAGTACTTTTGGTCCTCATCAAACTGCGGGCTTTTCCCGTATTGTTTTTTTACGCAATGGAGTGGAAAATATATTGTGCGTTCTGCTTGTTGTGATTATATGCCCGGCGATCTTCTAAAACTAACAGCGATTGGAAAAAGTGGCAATAAAATCGGAAGCTCATCGATGCACATCAACGGCGGCATAGTTAGTGGTTGCGACCCTCAGTTTTTGAAAATAAATTCATTTGTTTTCAACATTAGGAGTATTGTATAATTTGTCTGTGGCTGTATATAACACTATGCTTTATATTATCATGAAAAATAATAACTTTTCCCAAAAAAACTAACAATCAATAACACAAAACTGGCAATTAAATCGGAAGCTCATCGATGCACATCGACGGCGACCTATTTAGCGTCGGCGATTTGTTTACAAAGCATTGTCATGCTTCTCGGCGCGCTTAACCATTGTGGCGAGTTGTTGCTAGTAGCGCTTTCGTTCTCCATGGCAACCAGGCGTGAGCCAATGAAAAGCCAGAGCGTATTCCCTTTCTGACTTTTGATTGGCTGACGCCTGGTTGCCATGGAGAACGAAAGCGCTACTAGCGTGTGTCCGAGCAGCGCTCAGTTTGATCGGAAATGTCACAGAGCCTCCAAAAATGCCGCAATCGATGTAAACAGTGGTAGGGAAGGGCGAATTTGTCAATGACCTTCATGAAGTACACAAGGTACTTGTTTTGTATTTTTTCCAAACTTACAACTTCGAATTTGGGAATAATCTTATTTAATTCTTAAATTTAAATAAAATAATTTTAAAACCATAGCGGTAGCCTAAGAAATTGTTGCTAACAAAATCAAAAGGTCATTATTTCCCTTTAAGTAAACTTTATAGTGTTATCTAATATTAAGTGTTATCATTAAAATGGAATTTCCAGAAAAATGCATTAATTCATAAAGTTGCGATTGATATAAAAAAATCACCGGGAAAAGCCGTGTTCTTACGAGTTATAGACCCATTTACCCAAAACGCCCCAATCGCCCTTATCGCCCCAATCGCCCCAAACGCCCCAATCGCCCCAAACGCAAAATCCTTGGTGAGAACGGCTAATGACTCGATAGTGAGATATGCTCCTCCCATAGCGCCGGTTAAGGTAGCATCGTGCAATGTTGTCCTTCGTGAGAACGGCTAATGACTCGATAGTGAGATATGCTCCTACCCATAGCGCCGGTCAAGGTAGCATCGTGCAATGTTGAGCGCCACAGTCATTACACCAGCTGTCCCTCATCGGCGATTTGCAATGTGCCGTGAGTCACATCAGTCATTGCCTTA
>JAXIVJ010009101.1:7500-40000 GCA_036785665.1 Chirona hameri
ACCCACACCCACACCCACACCCACACCCACACCCACACCCACACCCACACCCACACCCACACCCACACCCACACCCACACCCACACCCACACCCACACCCACACCCACACCCACACCCACACCCACACCCACACCCACACCCACACCCACACCCACACCACACCCACACCCACACCCACACCCACACCCACACCCACACCCACACCCACACCCACACCCACACCCACACCCACACCCACACCCACACCCACACCCACACCCACACCCACACCCACACCCACACCCACACCCACACCCACACCCACACCCACACCCACACCCACACCCACACCCACACCCACACCCACACCCACACCCACACCCACCCACACCCACACCCACACCCACACCCACACCCACACCCACACCCACACCCACACCCACACCCACACCCACACCCACACCCACACCCACACCCACACCCACACCCACACCCACACCCACACCCACACCCACACCCACACCCACACCCACACCCACACCCACACCCACACCCACACCCACACCCACACCCACACCCACACCCACACCCACACCCACACCCACACCCACACCCACACCCACACCCACACACCCACACCCACACCCACACCCACACCCACACCCACACCCACACCCACACCCACACCCACACCCACACCCACACCCACACCCACACCCACACCCACACCCACACCCACACCCACACCCACACCCACACCCACACCCACACCCACACCCCACACCCACACCCACACCCACACCCACACCCACACCCACACCCACACCCACACCCACACCCACACCCACACCCACACCCACACCCACACCCACACCCACACCCACACCCACACCCACACCCACACCCACACCCACACCCACACCCACACCCACACCCACACCCACACCCACACCCACACCCACACCCACACCCACACCCACACCCACACCCACACCCACACCCACACCCACACCCACACCCACACCCACACCCACACACACCCACACCCACACCCACACCCACACCCACACACACACACACACACACACACACACACACACACACACACACACACACACACACACACACACACACACACACACACACACACACACACACACACACACACACACACACACACACACACACACACACACACACACACACACACACACACACACACACACACACACACACACACACACACACACACACACACACACACACACACACACACACACACACACACACACACACACACACACACACACACACACACACACACACACACACACACACACACACACACACACACACACACACACACACACACACACACACACACACACACACACACACACACACACACACACACACACACACACACACACACACACACACACACACACACACACACACACACACACACACACACACACACACACACACACACACACACACACACACACACACACACACACACACACACACACACACACACACACACACACACACACACACACACACACACACACACACACACACACACACACACACACACACACACACACACACACACACACACACACACACACACACACACACACACACACACACACACACACACACACACACACACACACACACACACACACACACACACACACACACACACACACACACACACACACACACACACACACACACACACACACACACACACACACACACACACACACACACACACACACACACACACACACACACACACACACACACACACACACACACACACACACACACACACACACACACACACACACACACACACACACACACACACACACACACACACACACACACACACACACACACACACACACACACACACACACACACACACACACACACACACACACACACACACACACACACACACACACACACACACACACACACACACACACACACACACACACACACACACACACACACACACACACACACACACACACACACACACACACACACACACACACACACACACACACACACACACACACACACACACACACACACACACACACACACACACACACACACACACACACACACACACACACACACACACACACACACACACACACACACCGGTCAACAACATATGGCTGAGGAGCGAAATTCGATTCTACCACTGACGTGGCCCACCCCTGATACAAATCCTGGCTACGTGCCTGGCCTTACTAATCCATAGAAGCGAATTAAATGAATCATTAAATGGAATGTTTCACCTTTGTATTAGTTTTAAACTGAGATAGCCATTATTTTGGGCCGTTCTTGAAATGTCTAAATTACTCAGGTCGTTTTTCCCAAAAATTAACCGTTTTTAAGCAATTTAATTTACCATTTGCAAAATGACTCGAGGCTGGTGCAGCCGCTGATTGGCTGACAGACACTTTTTCAGCCAATCCTACTTTGTCAGCCAATCAGCGGCTGCACCAGCCTCGAGTCATTTTGCAAATGGTAAATTAAATTGCTTAAAAACGGTTAAGTTATAGGGAAAAACGTCTAAACGAAAAAGGTGTATAGCTCAATATAACGTCATCAAACCAAATATTAAAAACTTAATTTTGATAAGTTAAGTGAAGTTTTCGAGAAAACAAATATCACCATCGTTTTCAGCAGCACTTACTTCATATTTTTCATTACAACTGGCGTATATTTGACAATTTCCAGAAAGGTGAAACATTCCCTTTTAATAATTGGCAGTTTTCTCCCAGCACGGCAGTGATGTTTTAGCCGACTCGAATTAAAGCCCGGGCTCCTGCTGATCATTTCCTTATGACTAGAACAACCTCATAACACTTCCGACATTCAATTATGCGGTGAAGGGAAATCACGCCTCGACCAAGGCCAAGGCGAGGTGCGCAAGGCAATCACATTTATGCGGGTTTATAGTTTAAGGCGCGACGCAGTTTAGCACTGCTGAGATTAATGTACAAAAGACAGGCTCACAATTAAGATCCTGGGCGTAATTCACATTTCAATTTCGACACGCCTGCTGATCCATTCGCCTGCACGGTAAGCTTAGTCACGCTTGGAACAGCGTAAAATTCACTAGCTGATATAGATTATAGAGACCCACTACGGTATGTCGCATGTCAGACCGAAATCGAATTCGATTTAAGGCTCTTCCCTGTAGTGACAATGCCGACATACAATTTTTACAAATTCGCTGCTTCATACCTACAAGTTACAACAATGGTCAAAATGGTCTTCCTTGTTTATTTATCTGTGCAAACCAAACTTATCAGCGTAGCCATTCCCCCGATCTTCGTTCAACAGACAAATGACATGAGATAATCACTGCTGGTCCTTTACACTATGTAAATAAAGCACCGGTTATCTTGAGTATGTCAATACAAATGAGGAACAGTTTAGTCCTTAGCGTTGACGAGGAAACAAGCCCAACTTCATCATGCTTAAAAGCCAACAATGGGATACCCTGCCAGGGCGAGTGACTTTATTCAGCTCCTGCCTCGACCTGCAGTTTCGAACGTAGAGTTAACCTTTTTGGTTGTCTTACTCAGGGACGTAGCCAAGGGCGGGCACGGGGTCCCCTTGGGCTAAACAAATTTACACTAAATGAAATGCGATTATCTGACGACCCCCCCCCCCCCCCCCCCCCCGAGTCGGCTAAAACATACAAATCCTAATTGCGACCTAAATCGTAGACAATCGGAGGAGCCTTCTGAAGGGGGCTTCTGAATGAGGCTTCTGAAAGAGGCTTCTGAAGAGGCTTCTGAAGGTGTGACCTTCAGAATCCTCTTCTGAAGGTCACACCTTCAGAATGAAGGTGTGACCTTGTGTCCGTGTATAGCGTGTGGACAGACTACCCTGCCAAACTCCTGGGTGCGCCGTTGTCGGGACTTTGATTCGTGCCTCTGCAGTGCCTTACACTCGCACCCAACGACCACAGGAATTTATTATCGGGTCAGAGAAGTGGCATTGACCAGTCAGTGGAACCCTGACATTTACCGATGAACATGCTTACAAATCAATAAAGGAGGTGGAGCATGTTAGTACACAGAGCACGAACACGCGAATGTCCTGCACGGGCTCTCTCCAGTATTGTTGTGTCGACTGTCGTGTGGACCAATGTAACGTCCACGGATAATGCTGCAGACGGTGCACGTGAATGTCATGTCGTCTCCAGTATTGTTGTGTCGACTGTCGTGTGGACCAATGGAACGTCCACGGATAATACTGCAGACGGTGCACGTGAATGTCATGTCGTCTCCAGTATTGTTGTGTCGACTGTCGTGTGGACCAATGGAACGTCCACGGATAATACTGCAGACGGTGCACGTGAATGTCATGTCGTCTCCAGTATTGTTGTGTCGTCTGTCGTGTGGACCAATGGAACGTCCACGGATAATACTGCAGACGGTGCACGTGAATGTCATGTCGTCTCCAGTATTGTTGTGTCGTCTGTCGTGTGGACCAATGTAACGTCCACGGATAATGCTGCAGACGGTGCACGAGGCTGGCAAACGGAGGAAGCAGTGGCATGGGCGCTAATGCCGTTTCAAATTTCCGAGTTTGGAAAATTAAAAAATTACCAGTATCGTATCGTGGAAAAGCAAGCACGGTTTGTGTCGGCATCCTTCCAAGCTTAGGAAGCTCTTACTGATTGCTTTCTCACTGCTAACTGTTGTATGTCCTCGAGTCTGGTCAGATATAGAGAAGTCTGGCCTCGAGTCACTGGTCAGATATAGAGAAAGATGGCCATATTGCGTCACCCTGAGGAAAAAGGCTATGCCCCCCTCCTCCTCCCTACTTTTCAGGCTGGGGGGTCATTAATGTTAACTCCCCCCCCCCCCCCCACACACACACACACACCACACGCACTTTTGAACGATTGCTCCTCCTCCGATCACTGATATTAAGTTCGATATAAATGCTTTAAAGTTGCGAAAATAATAACGAATTTACAACCCCACAATACCATAACCAGTAGCGCACGCAGGATTCCATTTCGGGGGTCAGAGCCCTAAGAGCGGGCCCCTTGTGTGCGGGCCCCCATCCGTTTTTTTTAAAAGAAAACTTCGCGGATTTCGGTCACTTGTTTGTGAGCGGGCCCCCTGCAGCATGGGATCTGAGACATGATAATTGTCTTGTCAATGTCGTGTAAGGTGACTGCGTGTGCTATTGATGTGCGAATTTTAGGAGCGTGTGCTACTGATGTGCGGCACAAGTACAACTGTCGAGATTTGACGAAATGAGGTCAAGGACAACACGCAGTAGTGGTGAACCGATACGGTATTTTCGTAGCACGGATGTGTGAGCAGTTGGCGCAATACGTGGCTGATTTGTACAACATACAGCATCGCAACAAATGTGGAGACGGTCTCGCGCATGACTTGGGAAGGCATAACCAACGGATCCAGGGTCGGCGTGGCAACCAGTTGCTGCAATCTGCATAGCTGTCTGGAAGCTGCGCACAGGCTTTCTGGAGTTTGGTCAAAATGAGAGAAGCACGGGAACAGATCAGAAGAAACCCCTACCAGAAACGGGCCCGTATCAAGAATATGCAGGGACCGGGCCCTGTTGTGGCGGGGCCCTCGTTCTGACCGGACCCCATATCACGCCTTTGCCAGCAGCGGGCCCTGCCTCGATCGGGCCTGACCAAGACCGGGCCCCTACCAGAAACGGGCCCGCATAGCAAATATGGAAGGACCGGGCCCTCGTCCTGGTACATAAGGCACACCGCCTGGGCGAGCCGGAGGCGCTGGCCAGCGGCCTCGTCCGCGTGTCGGACACCCGTGACCGTCACACTAGGCAGGACGGTAGTCTGTATGTGTCCAGGTCCCGAACGGAGATGGGCCGCCGGCGCTTCCTTAGCCGTGCGCCGCAGCAGTACAACCAGCTACCAACGGACCTGACACGGCTCCCGGTACCCGTGTTCAGCGCCACCTGTGCCGGGACCTGGGCTGAGAACCTGTTCTGCCAGCGTTGAGCTTTTGTCTCTTCTTATATCTTATACGACAGGCATGTATGGAATGTGTGCGTGTGTGTCTGTTTGTGAGCATGTTTTGGACCACCCTCCTCGTATGTTTTA
The DNA here is from genome assembly GCA_036785665.1 of Chirona hameri. Lineage (NCBI taxonomy): Eukaryota > Metazoa > Arthropoda > Thecostraca > Balanomorpha > Balanidae > Chirona > Chirona hameri. The sequence continues at coordinate 13,641 of JAXIVJ010009101.1, forward strand.
TATTTTTAACGAGAGGCCGTAAGAGCCACAAGTTTATTGTGGATGGTTGCAATATATGTCTATGTCTATGTCTATGTCCTGACCGGGACCCCTATCACACCTTTGCCAGCACTGGACCCCTGCCTCGACCAGGCCTTACCAAGACCGGACCCCTGCCAGGTATGCGACAGAATACGGGTCCTTTTGATGCGGGCCCCTCATAAATTTCGGGGGGGGGGGGTCAGCTGACCCCTTTGACCCCCCCCCCCCCCTGCGTGCGCCACTGACTGGTCCTATGGTCCATGGGCTGGGCCTGGGCAGGGCCTCAGCTTTAAGGAAATCACTGGGTTCTGGATGGGCCTGGGCCTGACAATTTTGAAGTAATGCGCGCGTCGCACAAGCTCAGGTCAGAGCTCAACAATATTTTAGCCAGCAGTTCACTTACACAGCAACACACTGTTGCTGTGGCTGTGGCTGTTTGTTTTTTTGGTTAGTATATGTTGGTTCATTGTTTCACATTTATAGTATACAAGTAAATATGTTAGGATAATGATTGCAAATTTTGTGAAAATAATTATATGCTTAATCTGAACGGCCGGACCGGGCATGGGCCTCAATATTATGAATTTGACCGGGCCTGGTCCGGGCCTGGGCTTGGTGTTCATGGGCCTGGGCCGGGCTGGGCTGGGGGTTGGTGGGCCCGTGACGAACACTGCTTCAGAGGATATGTTGCCCCGGAAAAGACGTGACTGTTTCCAATGTATGATGGGAGAATATAAAGAGGATGTTACATTACCCTGATAAAGAGTGACGATAGACTATTTCAAACTATTTTTGCGCGAATAAGGTTTGGTATATGGGGACAAAACTGGCAAGTAGCACTATCGAGATGGGCCAAAAACGTTTGCTCTTCGTTGCCTCTTCTGCGAGAAAAAAACAAACAGCTGGTTTGTAATTTCGACTGATAAAAGGCCAACGATCCGCCCGCCATTAACCCGCGCACTACAGGGGGTTTGCGCCGAACACGAACTGCAGGGGGAGGGGTTGATTTCCGCCCCCGCCCCCCCCCCTCTAAGCGAGATCTCGAAAACTACGATACGTAGCGACAAGCAGAAAACGGCATTTGATAGCTTGATACAAGTTCTATCGAAAGTATTTCAGTATTTACGCCATTGTGCTTATCACGTTCAGGCGCTTTGAATGATATACATGGTGACCTTGTTAAGTCACCTTAAAAATTTGACCTCAGGTCAAAGTCAAGTTGTGATCCAAGTAGGGAATGTTGCATATGGAAAGACGTGTCTCGACGAGACAAGCACATTTCTGTCTGTTTTACTTCTCTGTCGTTATTATGTCGGGAGTGATTGACAAAAAAAAAGTGATGGTGACCTCGCATGACCTCAAATTACCCCATAGGGGTCACTGAACAAAACTTACATTGGATCATCAAGAATATCTTATAATAACATGATCCAGAAGTCATTTTACTAATATCATGCATATCCTTGAAATAGGAAGCATTTGTATATTTCCCCATTTACTTATTATGGGAGGTTACGAAATTGGCCTGACCTTAGGTCACCGATATCAAAATTCCGAGATATGCGAATTGAAGTACTGATGCTTTCATGACATCCTGTAAGTTTCAAACTGATCGGTGAGAAACTCTGGCTTTGGCACAACTGCAAAAGAAATGTTGGTGGTGGGGTCACATGACCTGGTCTAGTGACCTGACCTGAGATGACCCGAGGTTACTTTTTTGTTAAGTGTGCAAAATTGATGTCCTAACAGGTGTGCCAAACCCGGCGGCGCTGCGCGCCGCCGTTTTTTCGCTATCTGCGAAAAACCTGAGTGGGGTGGAAGTCACCCCCCCCCCCCACCCCCTGCAGTGCGCGGGTTAAAAATAAAACATAAAAAACTATCATGTTCTTTCCACTGTCACACAAAGTACAGACAAACGTACACATGTCCAACATAACGGTATGAGTTCTCATATAACGTGCTGGGCTGCATCCATTGAAACGTCGTGACAAAAGCGACCATCGGCGGGACAGCTGGAACCGGCGGGCGGCGGACAGCTGGAACCGGCGGTCGGCGGACAGGTGGGACCGGCGGTCGGCGGACAGCTGGGACCGGCGGCCGGCGGACAGCTGGAACCGGCGGTCGGCGGACAGGTGGGACTGACGGCCGGCAGACAGTCTAGCATCTAGGCCACTCATCTCATTGGTCGACATTATATGTTGCACACTAGCAGGAAGACCAATGAGCAGTATAGTATATAGGGCATTGGGCAGTACTGTCTATGACGCCATAGATGAGTTGGAGACGTTACGAGAACTCATGCAAGGTTGATAGTTGTATACTGCGCAGAATTTGTATTTACGCGCTAATATGCATTGGCACAGTTGCTTCCAGATGGGTTTGAAAAAGTAGCTTTAGATGGGGAAAATTTCCTTTTCCCTTCGAGAAACGCTTATGGGTGTTGTGGGTGTTGGAGATTCTGCATGGGTGTTCGTTTTATTTCGTATGGGTGTTCGCTAGCCTCCGTGGGTGTTTGGACACCCACAGAAGTATACAATTCTCCACCTATGGCTGTGACTTTCTGAATGGAGTAAAGATGTGCATTCAAGTCAGACATTCCGACTCTTGGTTTTGTGTGCAAAGTGTTCCCGATTTTAGTGCCTAAAGAATAGTAAACTGGCGGAGTCGGGACACCAAGCAGCCGGAACACTTCTCGTTTGAAGGATCTAGGTGATGTGATGGAACGGATATATTCCGGAAGCTTGTTCCAATCACGGGTGGTGGCAGGGATAAAGGATTTTTGGAAAAGTGTAGTGTTGTTTGGTGGAAGTGAATGTGTGGATGCGTTTCGGAGTGCTCTCCTTGTATCTTGTCGGCGCGTATGGGGAAGATCGTTAGTGATGTAGTCAGGAAGTCTGGCGTCGGTGTTAGTTAGCTTAAAATATATGATAAGTCGGTACATATCGCGTCTTACAGATAACGTATTCCAGCCCAGGTCTCGTAAAAGTCTATTTGTGGGGGTTCTAAATGGCACACCTGTTACAAGCCGTGAAGCTCTATTTGGTAATATTTGAAGTCTTTGTGAGTCGTGGAAAGTCAAATGTCCAGCGTACACTATATCACACAAATCAAAGTGGGGCTGAACATAAGTCGTGTATATTTGGGCAAGTATGTCTCTTAGCTATGGGGTAAAGGGGGCTCATGGCTCTGTTTACTTTTTGTATTGTTTCATTGACGTGTGAGTGAAACCTTAGGTCTTTGGACAGAGTTAGACCCAGGTGTTTATGTTCGTTAGCCTGCTGTATGACCTTGCATCCAAATGTAAATTGCGTTAATTGTATCTCGCGTTTGGTCGAAAATGTTTGCATGATGGTTTTCATCGCATTGAAGGTTATATGCCACTCCTCTCCATAAGATGTAGTGTCGTGTGTCAGTGTGTGCGCCGTGTGCCTGCCCGGGACGGCTACTTCCCCTGTCGGTATGCGTGGCGGGCGGATGGGACCGGCCCGCCGCGCCGGCCGGCGCTCCGGCTCTATTGTCCGTTGGGCGGCGGGGAGGGCGACGCCGGCCGGGGGTGCGAAGGGGCCTGACCGGCCCGGCGGCGTTCCGGCTATTTGTGCGCCGGTCACCCCTGTGTGGGATGGCTCTTGTAGTGAGCTCGTGTATTGCCAAGCGACACGACCTGTAGTGTCGTGTGTCAGTGTGTGCGCCGTGTGCCTGCCCGGGACGGCTACACGGCGCACACACTGACACACGACACTACATAAGAGTATATTGAATTTAAGTCCTTCTGAAGTGATTGTTGTACCTGGAGGATGTTACATGATTTATGTGGCGCATATAGTGATATGTCATCTGCAAATAGAAGAGCGTCGTTTTCTAATCTGTCTGTCAGTCCATTTAAATACAACAATGCAAGAAGTGGGCCTAAAACAGACCCCTGGGGACATCCTGTGTTAATAGTTACCGTCGTTGAAAACGTTTCACCAACTCTCACTCTTTGCTCACGATCTTTTAGGTATTGCCCAAGCCACTTCAAAAGAGTCCCAGTGATACCGAATTCGGATTCACATTTAATAAGCAAGCCCTTGTGCCAAATACGATAAAAATATTTGGATATGTCCAAGTATATTGCGGTAAAGTCATTCCCTTTGTCTAGATTTGAGTACATGTTATGTGTCAGGTGCAGGAGTTGTAATTGCGTACTGTGTCCAGGCCTAAACCCACTTTGCTTTTGTGAAATCAGCTGATTATCAGTAAGATGTTTGTAAATGTGTTTGAAAAATATTTTGCCGAACACCTTCGATAGACAAGAGAGAAGACTTATTGGACGTTAGTTTGTGGGATCTGATGGTGAGCCTTTTCTTTATAAATAGGGTGGGCATTAGCCTGTTTCCAAATTGAAAGGGTATATTCCTTTTTCCAAACAGATATTGTATAGTCGTGCGAGAGGTTCATAATTAGGAGTGCAATAAGTTTTACAATTTTCGACGGCAATTCATCTGGACCACACGATTGAATTGGGTCAATGGAGTTTAACATGTCCAGAACCTCACGAGAAGTTATATTGATTGACTCTAGGTTGGGTGCCAGCCTCCTGTAGTCGTTTAGTGGGTTATGGTTGGCATTGACTTCAATGTGCGATTGTTTACCAAAGTGATTATTTAGAAGAGTGGCTTTTTGTATGTCGTCTGTCGTGATGCTCCCATCTGTGTCTGCTAATGGTGGTATGTTGTGATTGCCACTCCTTCCAATAATAGTGTTGAGAGTACTGTGATATTTGAAAGGGGAGTGTTTGTCTTGGAGAATGGCCCTCTCTGAAAGACCATGGCCCTCTCTGAAAGACCTGAGGGCCCCTTGGACGTTTAAAAGTATATTGTAACACCTTGAATATTGTAACACCTTGACGAAGGGTGTTACAATATACCTGAAAGCTCCGCTTTTAATATTTGTATTGTGGAGTAAGTCCTCTTTGTATTTAATCTCTATCTGGGATATATACGTGCTGTTGGCACTTCCGGTCTGACCAGGGACTCCTCTGACCTTCCAAGAAGTCCCTCTTGTGTGTCAAGGGGCTCATTCGGCCTGTTCAAGAGGTTCTTCCGACCTGGCCAGGGACTGCACTGGCTGCTTTGTCGCCCTGCTGACATGCTCAGGGGCCCCTCCGACCTGCCCAGGGGCCCCTCCAGTCTGGCTAGGAACTCATCTGGCATGTTCAAGGGCTCTTCCGACCGGCCCAGGGACCCTTTCGGTCTAGCCAGGGGCCCCTCTGACTTGCCAGGAGCCCCTCCGATCTACCCAGCGAATCTTCTGGTCGGACTGCGCTGGCTGCTTTGTCGCCTTGCGACATGCTCGAGGGCCCTTCGACCTGCCCTGGGGCCCCTCAGTGCTGACTAGGGGCCCATTCGGCATGTTCAGGGCCCTTATGACCCACCTAGGGGCCATTTAGGTCTGGTCAGGGGGCCCTCTGGCCTGCACAGGGGCCCTTTTAACTTCCCAGGAGCCCTTTGGTCTGGCCAGGGGCCATCCAACCTGCTCAGGGGCCGTTATGACCTGACAAGAGACTACGCTGGCCGCTTTGTCGCCCTGCCGACATGCTCAGGGGTCTCTTGATCTACCCAGGGCCCCCTCTGTGCTGGCTAGGGGCCCATTCGACGTGTTCAGGGGGCCCTCTGACCCGCTCAGCACCCCTTTCGGTATGGCCAGGGGCCCCTTTGACATGCACAGGGCTCTTTTAAACGTCCAAGGGGCCCTCAGGTCTTTCAGAGAGGGCCATGGTGGCCCTAAAGGGACTCTTGAAGTGCTCTAAACTCTCTAAAGACCACGCTTCGCGTGGTAGAGCCCATTATACCGCGCTTCGCGCGGTCTCGTCGGCCCTTTTTGGCGCGCTGCGCGCGCCGAAAAGGGCCCTCCTGGCTTCCAGGGGGAGGGGGGTCGCCCCCGCCACCCCCCCCCCCCCCGCACCTTGGCTACGTGCCTGTATGTAGTGGTGAATAGAAATCGTAAACAGTTTCTTATTCTGATAAAAGATTAAATCTTTTGTTTTTGTTATTTGCGCTGCTTGGATAAGCCTTTGATGGCGATTAATAATCATAAGTGGTCCTCAGGACTTGTTTAACCCTATTTGTAACAGGCTACTGGCTACCCCTATTTGTAACAGGGGGGGGGGGGCGGATTCCGCCCCCCCCCCCCTCCCCCCGGAGATCTCGAGATCTACCCGTCCGATTTGCAAAAATGAAACGGTTTTTGGTTCCCCTCAACACGATCTACATTTCTAAATAATAATAAAAATCTAAATTTTGGATAGGGGGGCAACAGGGGGGCAAAAACTACACATTTTAGTGGTATTTTTGATCCAACATAGCTTTCATGTTTATCGACCGATTTTAACACAACTAATAGGATTCGATAGAGATTGAATTGGAAATTAATATAGGATGGTGACGTTTGAAAATTCAAAAATTATAGGCGTGTGCAGGTCACTCAATATGGGGGTGAAGTAAATGCGTAATAAAACCATTTTTTGATGTTGTTTTTTTGATAAATGAAATGGTATGTGATTGTGACATTAGACAAAACAGTTATAAATCATGTTTTTGCCATAGGCGGTACCAGGTTAGTGAAAAAGGGAGGTCAAATTGGAAAAATATTAACCGCAGCCAAGTTGCTACCCAGCACTATAAATATGTTACTGATCGTAGATAGTTCCTTTTTGCATGTTGTACTTCATCATAGGCGTATCCAGGATCCAAACTGGGGCGGCGCAAGACCGTTTGATAAGCATATTATCCGCTATTATGATACTAACTAGTCAACAGTGACAATTCACTTACAACTTCAATTAACATTGCTTACCCCCCGTTTTACCCTACCTGGACTCGCCTTTTATCTTATAATCGTTCGTAGAGTAGCCTGTGGTGCGTTTTTAATCCGAAAACTGCAGTATGTTATGTCATTGTACGCCCATGCCTCTTAGTTTCCTTGCAATAATATGACCCCCTTTCTTCCATTCCTGAGCGCGCCACTGCCAAAAATGACTTTATTCCCTTTTCTGGCCTCATATGTGCATATATCATTATAAGCTAAACGTCTATTGCGCCGTTATCGCTGGCATATCGTCATCACCATGCCTGTCACCCCCCTTTTCATGTGCCTGAACACGCCCCTGAAACTCTATATGTAATAAATTATGCAAATAATGGAAGCGGAAGCTATCTTTTACATCTTGATAGCTATAAATTCCCCTTACATCGCTCTATTGGCTTCCCGCCAAGCATTGAATACTTCCTGGAACCCCCCCCCCCCCTTTTCAAGCCCCTGAAACCGCCTCTGCCATGCAATTGTTATGATATTTCATTAATATTAACTAATTTTCACTTGTTGCAATCACCGTAAACCGATGTAACTCCTTCATACTTGAGGTAGTTAGGAAGAAACCGTGAAGATCGCATTTCCGTATTATCGCCAAATGTCGCCCCCGAACCCACCCAAAACTGTGCCCTGGAACCGCCTCTGTTCAGGTTAAGAACTCAAAATTTTGACTCCAAATGCGGTATTCGATTCTATGAAAAGTCCCAAAATGTAATGAGCCTGCTCCCAGCCGTTCTGGAGATATCTGCGAAAAACATGAGGGGGCGGAATCCGCCCCCCTGTTACAAATAGGGTTTTTAAGCCGGTTTTTGCGATATCATCCGAAAGTGGCAGTGTCCCTTTAACTCACGCCCCGCTAAGGGAGGCAGAATCCGTCCCCTTCCAGAATTTTCTCAATAACTTAGAAACTGTTTTATATATCAATGCTAAACTTTGTGCTGTTTATGCTACATCAATTTGACATATTCCTGCAAAATTTCCATGAAGTTGGTCAAATACTTGGGAGATAATGACGTTTTAGTGATGTTATGTCACGCAATTTTTGGTGAAATAACGATAAATGTTTGAACATTCGTATAAATCGAGTTTTGAAGTAAATTGCAAATGAAAAGCGTCAAAGGAAAGGAAATGACATTCTCTTGAAAATATGGAAATCAGATTTTTTTATAAAAAATTTAGTTGTTTTACCCTAAAAAGAATATAAAACTAATTTGGGGGAAGTTCCACAAAATCTTGTTTTTCTCAAAAGTATTCAAACAACGGAATACATATTCGAGGACCAAGCGTAATTTCAAGGCAATATCGTCACTTATGGTTCCCCACGTATGACTCATTTGAAAATTTCGCATATGTTTTAGATGCGTCTTATTGCAAACCATGGGGTTTGGAAACTTGTCAACCACTTAGCCGGAGATGAAGTGAATTGGGTCACATGGCTGCCAAGCGCCCCTGACGGCGAAAATTTTGCTGACACCCCATTGAATTCAAATGCACCCGCGTAAAGTGCATGTTTTATTACATTGAATACATAAATAATGATGTAATGCATTAAACTGTGCGACTATCATATCATCACCAATCCCTGACTGTTGGCTCTCTTCCGGGCACCACACTTCATGTGAACTTGGAATATTGGCATAACAAGGATTTGATCGGATCACATTGCATGGTGTTTCTACATTGCATCGTGTTCTGCTATGAAATCCGCCAGTTCTTACACGATCCTTTTTTCCAAGGGATGGTCTACCGTCTAGCCTTTGTTTTTTAAGCCCCCTCCGATGTTTGACATCAGTTTTCCGACCGACTGCTATGGCCTGATCGCCCTGATCGCTCTGGTATTGATCGCCCTGGGACTGATCGCTCTAAGACTGATCACACTGAGACTGATCGCTCTAAGACTGATCGATTAGGACTGATCGCTTAGTACTGACCGCCTGGAACTGATTTGCGTGTGAATGATCTCCCTGAGACTGATCGTTTGGTCTGATCGCTCTGGGTCTGCCATGTCTGATCGCTTGGAACTGATTTGCGTGTGAATGATCTCCCTGAGACTGATGGTTTGGTCTGATCGCTCTGGGTCTGCCATGTCTGACCGCCTGGAACTGATTTGCGTGTGAATGATCTCCCTGAGACTGATCGTTTGGTCTGATCGCTCTGGGTCTGCCATGTCTGACCGCCTGGAACTGATTTGCGTGTGAATGATCTCCCTGAGACTGATCGTTTGGTCTGATCGCTCTGGGTCTGCCATGTCTGATCGCTTGGAACTGATTTGCGTGTGAATGATCTCCCTGAGACTGATGGTTTGGTCTGATCACTCTGGGTCTGCCATGTCTGACCGCCTGGAACTGATCGGGTAAGGCTACAAATTCTGGGACTGATCGCACTGGGACTGATCGCACTGAGACTGATCGTCCTGGGACTGATCGTCCTGGGACTGATCGTCCTGGGACTGATCGTCCTGGGACTGATCGTCCTGGGACTGATCGTCCTGGGACTGATCGTCCTGGGACTGATCGTCCTGGGACTGATCGTCCTGGGACTGATCGTCCTGGGACTGATCGTCCTGGGACTGATCGTCCTGGGACTGATCGTCCTGGGACTGATCGTCCTGGGACTGATCGTCCTGGGACTGATCGTCCTGGGACTGATCGTCCTGGGACTGATCGTCCTGGGACTGAGCGTCCTGGGACTGATCTTCCTGGGACTGATCGTCCTGGGACTGATCGTCCTGGGACTGATCGTCCTGGGACTGATCGTCCTGGGACTGATCGTCCTGGGACTGATCGTCCTGGGACTGATCGTCCTGGGACTGATCGTTCTGGGACTGATCGCACTGAGACTGATCTTCCGGGACTAATCACTCTGTAACGGATTGCCTAGGCTGGGACTGATCGCTTCGCCTCCTTGTGACTGGTCCCTTTAGGAATAATCACACTTTGACTGATCGGCTAGGGCTGCAACTCCTAGGACTGATCGTTTTGAAGCTTATCGCCCTGGGACTGAAAAAACTTTTTTTCTCAAGTAGTTTAAGTTCCGCGTATGCGTAGGTTAAAAGGCAATTTTAGTGACTAGTGAGGTACTAAAGCCTCACGACTTCTTCCATGGCGAAAGTGAGTCGAAACAGCCACATGGAACACAAAGGTCTACCCAAGTATGTATATGAATATCAATGCCTTACCTATATGATAATATGGAGCACATTATTCTTGTGTCCAGTTGGTTATCAAAATGCGCCCCGGGGCGCTTTTACCTAGGGCGCATTAAAAAAAACGTAGATAGTTGTTAGAAATAAATTGGCATCCTACACAACGTAACACCCGCATGTTCGCGATGAGGCATCGAATAGAAGCAAAACTGATCTCTCAAGTCTCAACTAGAAAAACATAAACATATTTGCACAAATAATGTCAGAGCTTTATTTTAGAGCTACAATTATGTGTAATTTCACTAAGGAATTACGTACTGTTTTTAAACATTTTCGTCTGGCAAATCACACAGTGCTACCCGTGACGAATTGCGGTACGAAAAGTAAGTTTTAAAGAGATATCCATCTTCTTAATCATTATAATTACCTCACACTCGTTATTTTTCCTGTAGCAATGGGTGGGCGCATTTATCTCACAGGCGCAATTGGGGGACTCTCCCCTACAGTTCCTTGACCTATTCCTTGACCTACTTTATGCGCCTCCGAATAACGCTCTGCAGACGTCAACTACTTGATTGTTTCGTCAGGATATTGGAATTTGCGTGATTCCTCTGGTTTTCCTGGCGTGGCTTGGTCCAATTAAGGAGTAATACCGCATGACGCTTTAATCCGACAATTTGTCTGTCAGCACCACTGGGCCATTGTACATCTTGTAAGCTGTCAGCCTCCAGCAAGAGATGGACAGGAGTAACCATGTGTGCTGCTCTTCTGGACAGGCCTCACCGCAGACAGACGGTATGTGATGAACAGGCCAGTCAGTGACGGTATGTGATTGGTCAGAACAGGGCAGTGACGTCATACTAAAGCTGCTGCAAGGTGACGGATGTTGACTGTTGAGGCGACACAAACCTGTCGCAGCGTCATCGGAAATTTGGAGCTCGTGTCATGGAAACAGCATGCCATTTAACCCGCCATTGACTGGGGGGGGGCGTTTAACGCCCCCCCCCCCCCTGATGAATTTTCACAATAGCTGAAAAACTGATAGCGCTATCAACGTGAAACTTCGGCACTGGCGGCCGCAGGGAGGGGGGGGGGGGCACGAGGGCCATGCCCCCCCCCCCTCCTTGGCATTAAAAGAGGGAGAGACAACGTATCTTTTGCCTCCCCCCCCCCCCCCCCCCCCTTTGCTCGACGAATCGTAATTGTAAAAATTCCCTTTGCAGCATTCATAATCCAGCTATCCGCAATACCAAAAACGGAAAAATTTCGCGCCGCTTTTTTTCGCGGCATGACACGGCATTTTTTCGCGGCATGACACAAGTTTCGATATTGCTTATACAAATTTGTAAAATAGGAAAATGAATTCCATTAAATGTTTAGCAGAGGCTCTCGTTGTCGGTAGTCGGTACCTAATTGCTGGCTCCAGGGCCCACTCCCTTCATAAAATGTTAACTTTCAAGCGTGCTACATGTTTAGCTAGTCTGTCGAGTTCCTAAAAAGGCGATGCGACAGCAAAGATGCGGACATCGGCATCTAAAAACTGCTCCAGCGGTGCCCAACTTACACTGGCGGATCCAGAGTGGAGGGGGTGGGTCATCAGGAGCAAATCCCCCTCCCACCGCAGGAATCTGGGGGTCATTCAATACAAGTATGCCCCCCCCCCCCCCCCCTGCGCGTTCCCAATTTATAGTAAAATCGTAAAAATTGTCTTTGTAGCAGTCAAAATCCAGCTATCCAGAGTCAAAAACCGGAAAATTTCGCGCCGCTTTGCGGCATGACACAACTTTCGCAATTGTTTATACAAATTTGGAAAATGGGAAAATGAATTCCATTAGGTAAGTGTCTGGCAGAGGCTCTCCTTGGCGGTAATTGCTGGCACTGGCGGATCCAAGGGGGCATCAGGGGCAAATGCCCCCCCCCCCCCACCACCACAGGGATCTGAGACGGGCATTCAATACAAGTATGCCCCCCCCCCCGCGCGTTCCCTGCACTGAACGTGAAAAACAATAATCATAGGAGAAAACTTCATGAAAACGTATTTTTTCTTCTCTCGAGCGATTTAATTTGAAGTTGGTATGTATCCCTTTCTTGCAATGATAGACAAAACAGCGCACCTGATCACTGATGCAATTCAAGCAGCCCCGGTGACACTTAACCCGCGCCCGCTGGGGTGGGGGCAGAATCAGCCCCCCTCCCGGATTTTCTCAATAACTTGAAAACTATAATAGATATCAACGTCAAACGTTCAGTACCTTATGCTGCATCACTTCTGCGTCTTCTCACTCAATTCCAATTAAATTGATGTAGTGTTTTGGAAAATAATGACGTTTTGATGCCGCCATGTCATGCCATTTTGGGTGGAAAAACAATAAATGTTTGAACAATCGTAGAAAATAGAGTTTTAAAGAAAATTGCAAATAAAACGCCAAAAGAAATGAAATGGCATTCTCTTCAAAATGGCAATCTCGGATTTACGCAATTTTGTGTTTTTGACCCCAAAAGAATAAGAAGAAAAACTTTTTTTCGGAAAAAAAATCCTAAAAATACATTTTTGTGAATTTGACAAGTGAATTTCTTAAGCTCGAATACCAAAATAAGGCGACCGGCCCAAATCCGCGGCGAAAAAAAATATGGGATACCTTTTTGCAACAAAATGGTACCCCCCACGGAGAGTGGCCAGTGACAGCTTGTTAGACTAAAGAGGTAATAGCCGTTTTCACGAAGGATTTTGCGTTTGGGGCGTTTGGGGCGTTTGGGGCGATTGGGGCGATTGGGGCGATTGGGGCGTTTTGGGTAAATGGGTCTATAACTCGTAAGAACACGGCTTTTCCCGGTGATTTTTTTATATCAATCGCAACTTTATGAATTAATGCATTTTTCTGGGAATTCCATTTTAATGATAACACCATAGTTTACTTACAATTAACAATTTCTTCTTAAACTAGCTCTGGTGATGCCAGATGGCTGTGGTGGTTTGGGCCGTTTGGTGAGACTCCATCTTGCTCGAATCCCGGAAGTGCGGGGTTCGGGAAATGGTCATATTTTGCAACGACATGGTTTTCAGGAATAATAGCTTATTTCAATGAAAACTAGATGAATTAGTCCATTCATAATTTTAGTCATATTCCTTTTTGATAGCAAGGATTAATGATAATTAGCGATTTCGTTTTGATGATTTGTTGTAAGATGACGAGAATTCTGGCTCCGGCTCTGCGCTGGCTCCGCGCAGGCGCCGCCGCCCGGTAACCATGGCGACTACGTGACTCCGGCGCCAGCCGGCACGTCACCATGGCGACGAGCCAGCCGGTCGCCTGACGTCACGTTGCGCATGTGCAGAGCCCCTGCGCCCAGCCATGCCGTCCGTTCGATCTAGAGCAGCCATTTTTGAGTTTTCAGTACCAGTGGCTGCAGAAAGCCCGCATGTTTCATGGGTTTATAAGTGCTTTTCTGAGGTTCTTTCAGATTTGTATGAGATTCATCAATTAATCAATTGATCAAATCAAGAACATTTGGTGTGATTCGTTGCTTACATAAATCAGTAAGGATTGTTCCGGTTTTCAGAAACCAACGAAGTTACCGCTCTAAATTGGACGATCTCAGCGGGACGGAGCGACGATGAATTAAGGCCTGTCTATGCTTTTGACATTTAATTGCATTTGTCATCATAATATTATATTTCTTTGTCATTAATATCTTCAATTTTGCCCTAACTAAGTGTCAATTGCGTATTTTATTTAATCAAGGCTGATTATCTAGTATACTTGTTAGTCTTTTTTGGGCGTTTTTGGTATATGTTGTAGAAGGAACTAACGCAACCCAAAATTGCCAGATTTGCTCAAGAATTTGAATATTCAAAGCAAACTAACGGGAAATATTTAGTTGTAAGAGCATATACTTATACATTAATTCATAAAATTGCGATTGATACCGAAAATCACCGTGAAAAGCCGTGTTCTTACGAGCTAATAGTCCCATTTACCCAAACTCCCCAATCACCCCAAACGCCCCAAACGCCCCAATCGCCCGAAAAGCAAAATCCTTCGTGTAAACGGCTTTTAAAGTTTTAAAGTTAAAGTTAATTGACTGCCCAGTAACAATACATTCAAGTTTTTATTAAAATCTTCGTTGAATCTATTTAAATTTAAAAAAAACATCAAAAAAGCTTAGTTCCTGTATCCGAGTAACTAATTTACGGATTACGAATAGGTATGAAGTTTTACAGAAAGGTGACCTGATTTCCCCTTTGCCCCCTCCCCTCCCCTCCCCGTCCTTGATCCATCAGCGCTGACTTGTGGTCTTAAAGGAAATAGTTCACCTTTGAAATTTTTTACCCAACACGATTTTATTATATTTTTTAATACAATTTCCTTTTATATTGTCAAAAATGGCCTTATATCGCGCCGATTCAGGACAGAAGGCCGTAAATTTGTATTGTATATCAAAACTATATGCATACTCTGAGTCAGAGACCTGACGTCACGCGAATGTAAATAATGGTTCAGCCAATCAGATTCGAAAGTAGTCGCGTAAAGATATACTCGCATTGGAGATGTGCCAACCGGCGGCCGGCAATTCGCTTGCTAGCACCAGCTGCAAGCTGATTGGCTGATGGTATAGCCTCTGCCCGGGCTAGAACCAGTACAACATTCTTTCGCCAGCACCACATTCCTTCATCAAAAACTCAAATATATTCGGCTGGAGAGTCTTTTCAGTCAACAAAACTTGCAGATAGGGGTTTCTCAACACGGGCTACAAAATTGATATCTCAGTTTAAAACTAATGTTGAAGGTGAACTATTTCCTTTAAAGGGAATGTTTCAACTTTCTGAAAGTTGTCAAATATATGCTGGGGGTAGTCGAAAATATGAAGTAAGTGCTACTGAAAACGATGGTGATATTTTTTCTCTCGAAAATTCACTTAACTTTATACAAATTAGGTTTTTAAATTTGGGATTATGACGTCATTATTGAGCCATAGACCGCGCTGATTGGCTGACAAAGTGGGATTGGCGGGAAAAGTCGCTGTCAGCCAATCAGCGGCGGCACTAGCCTAGGCCCCATTTTGCAAACTATGAATTGAATTGCTTAAAAATGGCTCTAAGTTTTGTGGAAAATGACCGTAGTATTTTCGACATTTCAATAACGAGGAAAGATAATGGCTATCCCAGTTCAAAACCTATACAAAGGTGAAACATTCCCTTTAAAGGAAATAGTTCACCTTCAAAATTATTTTTAGACTGAGATAGCAGTTTTGTAGCCCGTGTTGGGAAACCCCTGTCTGCAAGTTTTCTTGACCAGACTCTCCAGCCGAATATATTTGAGTTTTTGGCGAAGGAATGCGGTGCTGGCGAAAGAATGTTGTACTGGTTCTAGCCCGGGCAGAGGCTATACCATCAGCCAATCAGCTTGCAGCTGGTGCTAGCAAGCGAATCGCCGGCCGCCGGTTGGTACATCTCCAATGCGAGTCTATCTTTACGCGACTACTTTCGAATCTGATAGGCTGAACCATTTTTTACATTCGCTTGACGCCAGGACTCAGAGAGTATGCATATAGTTTTGATAAACAATACAAATGTACGGCCCTCTGTCCTGAATCGGCGCGATATAAGGCCATTTTTGACAATATAAAAAGAAATTGTATTAAAAAATATAATAAAATCGTGTTGGGTAGAATTTTTACAAGGTGAACTATTTCCTTTAAGCAGTAATCTGATTATCTTAGTAACAATGCGTGATGCTTTCACGCACGTAGGTATAGATGGCAGGCACGTAGCCAAGGGGGTGGGGGTGGCGGGGGCTGAAGCCCCTCCCCCCCTCCCCCCTGGAGGCCAGGAGGGCCCTTTTCGGCGCGCGCAGCTCGCCGAAAAGGGCCGACGAGACCGCGCGAAGCACGGTATCATGGGCTCTTTACCACGCGAAGCGTGGTCTTTAGAGAGTTTAGAGTACTTCAGAGGCCCTTTAGGGCCACCAGGGCCCTCTCTGAAAGACCAGAGGGCCCCTTGGACGTTAAAAGAGCCCTGGGCATGTCAGAGGGGCCTCTGGCCAGACCGAAAGGGCCCATGAGCGGGTCAGAGGGCCAACTGAGCACGTCGAATGGGCCCCCTGAACACGTCGAATGGGCCCATAGTCAGCACAGAGGGGCCCCTGGGCAGGTCAAGAGGCCCCTGGGCAGGTCGAGAGGCCCCTGAGCATGTCGGCAGGGTGACAAAGCGGCGGGCGCAGTCCCTTGTCAGGTCATAAGGGCCCCTGAGCAGGTTGGAGGTCCCCTGGACAGACCAGAGGGTCCCTGGGAAGTTAAAAAGGCCCCTGTGCAGGTCAGAGGGGCCCCTGACGAGACCGAAAGGGCCCCTAGGTGGTCAGAAGGGCCCCTGAGCATGCCGAATGGGCCCCTAGTCACCACGGAGGGGCCCCAGGGCAGGTCGGAGGGCCATCGGAGCATGTCGCAAGGCGACAAAGCAGCCAGCGCAGTCCCTTGCCAGGTCGGAAGGGCCCCTTAGAGGGTCCCTGGAGAGACCAGAGGGATTCTGGAAAGTTAAAGGGGCCCCTGTGCAGATCGGATGGGCCCTTGACCAGACCGAAAGGACTCCTGGGCGGGTAAGAAGGGCCCCTGAACATGCCTAATTGCCCCCTGGCCAGCAGGCAGGTCGGAGGGCCCCTTGAGCATGTCGGCAGGGCGACAAAGCAGGCAGCGCAGACCGACCAGAAGAGTCGGTGGGCAGATCGGAGGGGTTCCTGGGCAAGTCAGAGGGGCCCTTGGCAAGACCGAAAGGGTCCCTGGGCCGGTTGGAAGGCTCCTTGAACATGCCGGATGAGTTCCTAGCCAGACTGGAGGGGCCCCTGGGCAGGTCGGAGGGGCCCCTGAGCAGGGACGGCGGATTGCGGGGGGGGACAGGGTACCCAAAATGCCCCCCTGTCGAAAATCCTGGGGGTCATAAGGGTAATTTTGCCCCCCCCCCCCCCCCCCAGATTTTAGCCGGCTCAATCTGGGGGCAAAATGACCCTTCCCCTCCCCAGGATTTTCAACTGGGGGATACTTCTTTACCGCACTTTTAAACGCACAATATAGGAATTGTAGAGGTCCGCATCATACGCAATGCGAGGCATTGATGAGAAAGCATATCCAGGGCATAAGACTCAAAATTTTAGCGCATGTATTTTTTGTGTATTTTCCATCCTTGTAACGTGCCTTTTCATCCGTTTTTTTTGGGGGGGGGGCCTTTCAACGCTTGGGAAGGGGCCCTTTCAACGCTCGGGAAGGAGCCCTTTCGAGGCGCCCCCCCCCCCCCCCCCCCACCCCCTGGACGAAATCCTGGCTACGTGCCTGATAGATGTCGCTGTCAAGCGTATAGTCTGGGCGCTAGATGACGCTTCTTGCAAGTTCTCTGGCTTTCCGAAACACACAGTTGATGTAGATAATGAAATTGACTGTTCCCAGGCATAAATCTGAGCTTTTCTACCATTATATATCGTTATACTTTATTTTACCGATTCCTTTACTCCACCACCACCCAATGCTGGAAATGCATGACTTTGCATAAAGTTATTAGGGCCCTGGAAAGTGGTTACAAGCAGGGCTGCGGAGTCGGAGTCGGAGTTGGAGTCGGTCGGAGTCGGTGATTTCGGCCGGAGTTGGAGTCGGAGTCGGAGTCGGCAAAATGTTGCCGACTCCGACTCCGGCTGTCAGTCGTGGGCAGCGCATGGGAAAAATATTTTGTTCAACTGCATTTTAGTAAGCCACCGGTGGCGATGACTAAAAATCATGCCCCTTGAACTTTGCTTGCTTCGATTCCCTTGCCATTTAATGATCTTCATTCATGCTAAACATTCGTTTCAATCGTGTAACGCGGCAGGCGAAATCGAACCTAGGGTGTATCATCGGATGCAGATCCAAAATGCCACCACAAGGAATCTAAGCAACGATCACGATAAATCAAGTTGCAGAAAAACTGTTTAAAGTGACGTATCTCAGGCGAGTTAAACGTCGTACAATTCGTGAACTATTATACTTATTGGTTAATATCGATGTGGGTGGTAGGGTTGTCACAAGACTTGATAACTTCTCTTTTTGGACTTATGAACAACTTATTTTCCATTGAGATCCAATTTTGAAACGGGTAAACTTGCTGCGGGTGGTCACTTCGTGTGCCCGTTGTCAATAGATTAAACAGCAAATTAAAGGCCGGAGTCTATTTTGGAGTCGGAATCGGAGTCGGAGTCGACTCCGGAGGGTCGAAGACTCAGAGTCGGCTGTCGGAGTCGGAGTCGGAGTTACCTGAAAACCGACCGACTCCACAGCCCTGGTTACAAGGGCTGGTTTATCTTGCAGTAGCAATGGTGCATGTGTCTATTTTACCAACCTGCACACACGGCCACTCCTGTCTCTCCACCGTCTCACTAAAGTGGACTGACGGTCGGTCGGCGTCCCTGGTCCCTGGCTGACGGTCGGTCGGCGTCCCTGGTCCCTGGCTGACGGTCGGTCGGCGCCCCTGGTCCCTGGCTGACGGTCGGTCGGCATCCCTGGTCCCTGACTGACGGTCGGTCGGCGTCCCTGGTTCCTGACTGACGGTCGGTCTGCGTCCCTGGTCCCTGGCTGACGGTCGGTCGGCGTCCCTGGTCCCTGACTGACGGTCGGTCGGCGTCCCTGGTCCCTGACTGACGGTCGGTCGGCGTCCCTGGTCCCTGACTGACGGTCGGTCGGCGTCCCTGGTCCCTGACTGACGGTCGGTCGGCGTCCCTGGTCCCTGACTGACGGTCGGTCGGCGTCCCTGGTCCCTGACTGACACGGTCAGTCGGCGTCCCTGGTCCCTGACTGGCGGTCGGTCGGCGTCCCTGGTCCCTGACTGACGGTCGGTCGGCGTCCCTGGTCCCTGCAGGCGGCTCGGTTTGTCAGACCGCCGCCGCTGCTGGAGGACAGACCGCCGCTGCTGGAGGACAGACCGCCGCCGCAGCTGGAGGACAGACCCCCGCTGCTGGAGGACAGACCGCCGCCGCTGCTGGAGGACAGACCACCGCCGCTGCTGGAGGACAGACCGCAGCCGCTGCTGGAGGAGGACAGACCACCGCCGCTGCTGGAGGACAGACCGCCGCCGCTGCTGGAGGAGGACAGACCTCCGCCGCTGCTGGAGGACAGACCACCGCCGCTGCTGGAGGACAGACCGCAGCCGCTGCTGGAGGAGGACAGACCACCGCCGCTGCTGGAGGACAGACCGCCGCCGCTGCTGGAGGAGGACAGACCTCCGCCGCTGCTGGAGGACAGACCGCCGCCGCTGCTGGAGGACATACCGCCGCCGCTGCTGGAGGACAGACCGCAGCCGCTGCTGGAGGAGGACAGACCTCCGCCGCTGCTGGAGGACAGACCGCCGCCGCTGCTGGAGGACATACCGCCGCCGCTGCTGGAGGGCAGACCGCCGCCGCTGCTGGAGGAGGACAGACCGCCGCCGCTGCTGGAGGACAGACCGCCGCTGCTGGAGGACAGACCGCCGCCGCTGCTGGAGGAGGACAGACCGCCGCCGCTGCTGGAGGACAGACCGCCGCTGCTGGAGGACATACCGCCGCCGCTGCTGGAGGACAGACCGCCGCCGCTGCTGGAGGAGGACAGACCTCCGCCGCTGCTGGAGGACAGACCGCCGCCGCCGCCCTGTGTTCGTGTCGGTGTGTCTTTCCGTCGGTCGGTCGTGTACGATGTACCCGGCCGCGTGCCCTGTGTCCCTGGCAGCCACTAATAACACGGCCCGGCGGGCCCGGTCACCAGCTGTAGCATCGGAGTCTCTGACTGACAGCTCACTGATGCCAGGCGGCGGCGGGAGGAGGAAAACGGGCCGTCACCGGGCGGCGGTGGGACGGGAAACGGGCCGTCACTGGGTGGCAGCGGGACGGGAAAACGGACCGTCCCCGGGCGGCAGCGGGAGGCGGGAGGCGGGAAACGGGCCGTCCCCGGGCGGCGGCGGGGTGGGAAGCGGACCGCCCCCGGGCGGCAGCGGGAGGCAGGAAACGGGCCGTCCCTGGGCGGCGGCGGGGTGAGAAGCGGACCGCCCCCGGGCGGCAGCGGGAGGCGGGAAACGGACCGTCTCCGGGCGGCAGCAGGAGGCGGGAAACGGGCCGTCACCGGACGGCAGCGGGAGGCGGGAAACTGGTCGTCCCCGGGCGGCAGCAGGAGGCGGGAAACTGGCCGTCACCGGGCGACAGCGGGAGGCGGGAAACGGGCCGTGACCGGGCGGCAGCGGGACGGGAAACGGACGCCGTGTTACACTGTCTCCCGCCGCCGATGTCTCCCGCTCCGATGTCTCCCGCTCCCGCTCTGTATCTGTGTCGGCTCTAGGAATGACGGTACACCAACAGATATTTAGTTGAATGATATTTAACAAATGAAGGCACATGATTGGTCACTAGCTGCCACTCGAATCCTGCACAATTCTTTTGACATTATAATATTTTTATCTCGACATATTAAGCAAATCCGATTCAGCAAACAGAAGAGAAAAAAAACGTTATTTTCCACAAAGTGCCATTTTTAGTTATGGCATTGTACTTCTATGTGTACGATATTTTACCTTCTAACGCTTAGCCTTTTGCCTCTTTGTCCTTTGCGTTATTGCTCTTTGACCTAGTCGCCTATCAGCTCCTTTTAACCGTTTTATTTTTGAAAATTGACGCTGTACCACTTTAAATTCTATCCTTTTGGCTCTGAACCATTTGACTTAAAACCCCTTGTCCTTGTCCTATGATTATTTGTCTTTTGATTTTGTGTCCGGTTACCGCACATGCAATATATCGTCATCAACGCATGCTTTTGTACCATGCGATCGTGATGATCGTTACGACCGCTACAGCCTGAAAAGACAAAAATCTCCAGTTTTTGGCCTAGTTTGCACGGCCATGAATGTGTGTGGTGTGTGTGGTGGCCTGTCACTGTCCAGCCGAGGTGGGGGATATAACTAGACAACTAGGCCGGGACCGGGGTCACCAGCTGACCTCGATTCAGCCACGCAGGCCACGCACAGCCGGCCCAGTCCGATACGCAGCTGTCACACGCACTCCAGATGTGCCAGATATCGCCCCCCCCCCCCTCCTCCTCCCGCGCGGCGGCACCCCAAATATACGAACTCTGCTGTTCCATACAATAATGCTATCACAGCATATGACCCACTTATCGAAGAGTTTCGACCTTTCGTCCATTACTTTATGTATTTACCAGTTGGCCACTGTCAAGCATCCGCGCCCCCAAGCACGCTTAGCATGATTAGCATGATCAGCATGTGCCAGCTGAGTGTCGAATAAGCATTGAAATCATCCCCAAAGTATAAATCAGCAAAATGTTGAATGAGTAGAGTGAACCTTGTCCAGAGGCGGTCGCAGGGGGGGGGGCATCCGGGCCATGCCCCCCCCCCCCCCCTCCCCAAAGGCCCAAGAGGGGGCAACATATATTTCCCCCCCCCCCAAGTCACTTGGGGCCCAGGTGGGTTCGAAGGGCCCGCCTTGGCTCCGGGTCAGAATGGGCCCTCTAGAGGTCAGAGAGAAGGCCAGCTGGAAGCCAGAATGGCCTCTGGAGGATAAAGTGAGTCCTATCGAGCCCAAAGTGGGTCCCTGGAGGTCGGAGAGGGCCCTCTGGAGGCCAAAGTGGGTCCCATGTAGGCCAGAGTGGGCCCTCTGGAGGTCAGAGGGGCCAATGATATCCCGAGGGCCCTCTGAAGGCCGGAGAGGACCCCCTGGAAACCAAATGGGCCCTCTGAGGACAAAAAGGGCCCTCTGAAGGTCAAAGGGACCCTCTGAAAGCCAGAGTGGGCTCTCTGCAGGTCAGAATGGGCCCTCTGGAGTTCAGAGTGGGCCCTCTGGAAGCCAGAGGGGCCCACTGGAGGCCAGAATTGGCCCTCTGGAGGCAGAAGTGGGCCCTATGAAGGCCAGAGTGGGCCCTCTGGAGAACAAGAGTGGGCCCTCTGGAAGACAGGGGCCCTCTGGAGGACAAAATTGGCCCTCTGGAGGCTGAAGTGGTCCCTCTGGAGGTGGAGGCAGCAGTGGGCCCTTTGGAGAACAAAGTAGGCCCTCTGGAGGCCACATGGGGCACTCTGGAAGCTGGAGGGGCCCGCTGGAGGTCACCGTCAGCATGGACCCTCTGAAAACGAGAGTGGCCGTCGTGAAGCCAGAGGGGCCCTCTTGAGCTCAGAGTTGGCCTTATGGAGGCATGAGTGAACCCTCTGGAGGTGGAAGCTGGAGAGCGCCCTCTGAAGGCCAGAGTGGGCCGTCTGAAGGTCAGAGTGGCCCCCAGGAAGCCAGAGGAGGTCCACTAGCATCCAGAGAGCCCTCTGGAGAGCCCCGAGTGGGCCCTCTGGAGATCAGACCGGGCCCTCTGGAGGTCACAGCGGCCCCTATGGGAGGCCAGATGGGCCCTGTGGATGTCAGAGTGGGCCCTCTAGAGGAAAGAGTGGGCCTCCTGAGATCAGTGTGGGCTCCCTGGAGGCCACATTGGGCCCTCTGGAAGCCAGAGGCGGAACTGTGGAGATCAGAGTGGGCCCTCTGGAGGTCAGAGCTGGACCTATGGAGGTCAGATGGGCCAATGGAGTTCAGAGTGGGCTCTGAAAAATACCCTCCTCAAACCAGTAAAAGGCCCTGTCACCGCTTGACGGCCCTTGCAGGCCGACCGAGGGCCCTTTTTACCCTCGCCTGACAGGCCCCCTGAGGTATTTCTTGAATAACTTTTTACACATCCAGTGCATCTTGCTGAAATTTTCGGTAGCTGAGTTTACAACAATTATACGTATGTAAACAAAATGTAATTGAAATTGGTTGAGTGGTTTGGTAGATAATCATGTTTTGATGACGTCATGTTGGTGGAAAAACGATAAATATTTGAAAAATGGTAGAAAACAGATTTTTAGAGGAAATTGCAAACGCAATTAACTCAATATACAAAATGGCATTCTCTTTAAAATGGCAATCTCGGATTTTTACCATTTTGGGGTTTTGACCCCTAAAATGAAAAAAAAAAATATTTGTTTTGGAAAAAAACACAAAAGTCAAATTAGTCAAAGATGTTAGAAAAAACAGAATATATATGAGAGAACTGAGTATGAACAATACCCATACCAAATTTCAAAGCAATATCTTCATTTTTGACTGAGTGATGGCTCCCTAAATGCAAAAAACTGATGGCGTCATTTTTTAATAACTTTTTTTTTACTTTTTTTTTGACAAGATACGAACAAATAATTACCTTTTCTGTGTTTCTGAGCCAAAACTGGTCTATAAACATGCCTTTTTACTTACATTTATCAATTTCTAATTTTGAGGTTTTCTGAAGAGCAAAATCGCTGTTATGGATGTGGTAAATCCGAGGTCATTCACTTGACCTGGAAGGTCACCCGTTGACCTGAAACCTAAACATCGCATACTGTTAGGTTGCTCTCATGACAGGCAACATGCTAGTTGTTACTGTATTGCTCTAAGTTGCTTGGTTTGGAAGTTAACAGGGGGGCCTGTCAGGCCCTCCCCGTAGGGCGAAGGTGAAAAAGCTCCCGTAGGGCGAGGGTTAAGACTAGAAAGGGACTCACAGACCGTCATAAGGCTCTTAGACGCCTGGTAACGACCCATTAGGCATAACAACACCCTCTCAAGCTGGCCAAAGACACTTTCAGGTCGACCAACGGTCCTTTTAAAGACGCTGAGGGCCCAATCGAAGTCACTTCGGTCATGTTTTGGCTCATGTCAATATTGAGGTCACCGGAGGTCATCAAAAGTGAAAGTTTCCAACTTTAGGACTTAGCTCCAGAAACTCCAAATAGCTTGGGCACTATGATAGCTAGGAAGAAACGAAAAAAATAGCTCATGTTAACCGTTAACCCGCGAGTTACTGGGGTATATTTCATAACGCGACTTACTAGGGGGGACTATTTTTTGCATAGTAATTTTTGCATAGTAAATCCCTTCTTTTTTTGCATAATTTTGCATAGTAAATCCCCCCCCCCCCCCTCGGATCTCCGGAACTACGGGACCGAATGTAAAAATTCAAACGGCATTCGATAACCCTTGGAAATGTATGCGAAGGAAACATAATGTTGTTGACCTCGGGGTCACCGATGACGTCACAGGTCAGGTCAAGTACAAAATGTTTGACCGTGTCAAAAGGTCTCTATGGATGGAGTTGTCACGCAAAATTGTGATATTAAACGCATAATCAGTCGATTAACCGGTATGATTCGTGCGTCTGACAATTATAAGTACCTTTCTAAGCTGTGTATGACCTTGGGTCAGGTCAAGGTCATCCGAGGTCAAGAGGTCAAACTGCAGATTACGGCCATTATGCGTTGTAACACATGTTTATGGGTTTGTTTTCGTCCAGAACGCGAAAAATGACCTTAGAACATTGTTTCTTCTATATAAATAGAAGTAAAAGGCAAAAACGGAAATGCATTTGTGTATGCATAGTAATGCTGTGAGAGGTGGTCGATTTTTGTCATTTAAAGGTCATTTTTGAAGATATCCACTTCAAATTTGGTACACATATTCACCGAACACGTCTTGGGGCCGTATTCATGTCGTCAATTTTCCTACGAATTTTCCTACGAACGCTCTACTTCGTACGATAATTTGGTATTCACGTCAACTTCGCAGACAGTAAGAAAATTCCTGCGATAAAATTTTGTTCGTAGACATTTTGCGATTCTCGTCGAGTGTTTTCGTAGGAATCTTCTTACGAATTTTCGTAAGGGTGATTCACGTCACAATATCCTAAGTTGCTCGTAAGAAGCTAATGTTAACAGTATTGCGGAGTTACGAATACTCACTGAGTTGTCGTAAACTTATGCATGGGGTTTTGTTGTAAGTAATTTTGAAAATGCTATAAGGGATTTTAAGAATCTGAGTTTTTGGTTTAGGCAGATGAGAGTATATTGTCTACACGTAGATATAAGTTTTACTCCAAGGACATAATGCATAGATTAAAAAAAAACTTTCAACTCAGCAGATGCAGTATTATGCACTTACAATATAATATAACAATAGCCTTTGATTGCGTAGAGCGCGGAGCCCTTCTTTCGAAGCTGGGATGGTATGGGATATCATCTCACTGGATAGAGGACTACTTTGCAGGTAGAACGCAGACTGTCAAGGGGGGAACAACATCGTTGGAGGTACATTTTGGAGTCGTTCAAGGCGGGACACTGGGACCAATCATGTTCAGCCTTTTTATGAATGGCCTAGCCAGTCACGTAAAATTCGGTAAGATCACCAGTTACGCAGGTGACAGCCAAATACTGCACAGTTCAAAGCCGGACTCTACTGATGAGCTGCGGCACGTCATAGAGACAGATTTGAAGGAAATTTCCAGCTGGTTCAGTGGAAACGGTCTTAAAGTAAATGCAGCGAAAACAAGTTGTATGCTTGCTGGTACCCCTAAAAGCACCGATCGAGCCGCTAGCCAAACGGTTCAATTCGACGGTGTTCAGTTGCATCACTCAAACAAAATCAAAATTCTTGCAGTGACAATCGACCAGCACCTCAATTTCGAGAGTCAGACAGGTAGCGTAGCACAAAGATGTAACTACACCATAGCAAGCATTATAAAACTTAACTTTCCGAAAGAGATTTCCAAAAAATTGATACATGCCCTCGTCTTTCCGCTTGTAACTTACTGCCTCCCGGCTTGGACTCCTAGCACTCAAACGCAGCGGAAACGGATCCAAAAAGTTTTAAATTTTGCTGTACGAACAGCCACTGGCTTACGAAAGTATGACCACGTTTCTCGATTCAGGAGAGACACCTAGGATGGATTTTTTTTTTTTCGTCAAATGACACCTAGGATGGATGTCATTTGACGAAATGATCGCGATGCGCGACGCACAGCGCATTCACTGCACAATGTGGAACGATGAGAGCTAGCAACAAATCAAATATCTGATCGAAACACGAGCATAGGTGTCGGAGAGGCAAACTCGCTCCACCGTGAACAAGTCTGTCCTACAGATTCCCAGATGCCGACTCCAGGCCACAAAGATGATGTTCCCCCACCGAGCCGTGACAACGTGGAATGGCTTGCCTCGTGACTTGCGAAGTGGTAGCATGACAGCGCTCAAGAAGGCGACAACATGGCTTGGTGACAATGCGAAATAGTTTATATCTTCTACTTAGTATACCAGCATGCTGGTTAGAACAATCGTCAGTTAGAATTGTTAGAACTTAGTACCTGTCAGAACTTTACATACTGGTTAGTGCACATGTGAGGTGTCATTCCTTCTAGAAGTGAAACTATGTGTGGTGTGTGTACCAGCGAGTGTGGAAGAGCCATTTATGGAACACCTAAGAACAGCAATACAGCAATACAATACAATACATACTAACAGTTTAGACGTTTGTAA
>JAXIVJ010009101.1:47500-52498 GCA_036785665.1 Chirona hameri
TGTGTCTGTGTCTGTGGTCTGTGTCTGTTGTCTGTTGTCTGTGTCTGTGTCTGTGTTGTCTGTGTCTGTGTCTGGTGTCTGTGTCTGTGTCTGTGTCTGTGTCTGTGTCTGTGTCTGTGTCTGTGTCTGTGTCTGTGTCTGTGTCTGTGTCTGTGTCTGTGTCTGTGTCTGTGTCCTGTGTCTGTGTCCTGTGTCTGTGTCTGTGTCTGTGTCTGTGTCTGTGTCTGTGTCTGTGTCTGTGTCTGTGTCTGTGTCTGTGTCTGTGTCTGTGTCTGTGTCTGTGTCTGTGTCTGTGTCTGTGTCTGTGTCTGTGTCTGTGTCTGTGTCTGTTCTGTGTCTGTGTCTGTGTCTGTGTCTGTGTCTGTGTCTGTGTCTGTGTCTGTGTCTGTGTCTGTGTCTGTGTCTGTGTCTGTGTCTGTGTCTGTGTCTGTGGTCTGTGTCTGTGTCTGTGTCTGTGTCTGTGTCTGTGTCTGTGTCTCGTGTCTGTGTCTGTGTCTGTGTCTGTGTCTGTGTCTGTGTCTGGTCTGTGTCTGTGTCTGTGTCTGTGTCTGTGTGTCTGTGTCTGTGTCTGTGTCTGTGTCTGTGTCTGTGTCTGTGTCTGTGTCTGTGTCTGTGTCTGTGTCTGTGTCTGTGTCTGTGTCTGTGTCTGTGTCTGTGTCTGTGTCTGTGTCCTGTGTCTGTGTCTGTGTCTGTGTCTGTGCTGTGTCTGTGTCTGTGTCTGTGTCTGTGTCTGTGTCTGTGTCTGTGTCTGGGTCTGTGTCTGTGTCTGTGTCTGTGTCTGTGTCTGTGTCTGTGTCTGTGTCTGTGTCTGTGTCTGTGTCTGTGTCTGTGTCTGTGTCTGTGTCTGTGTCTGTGTCTGTGTCTGTGTCTGTGTCTGTGTCTGTGTCTGTGTCCTGTGTCTGTGTCTGTGTCTGTGTCTGTGTCTGTGTCTGTGTCTGTGTCTGTGTCTGTGTCTGTGTCTGTGTCTGTGTCTGTGTCTGTGTCTGTGTCCTGTGTCTGTGTCTGTGTCTGTGTCTGTGTCTGTGTCTGTGTCTGTGTCTGTGTCTGTGTCTGTGTCTGTGTCTGTGTCTGTGTCTGTGTCTGTGTCTGTGTCTGTGTCTGTGTCTGTGTCTGTGTCTGTGTCTGTGTCTGTGTCTGGTGTCTGTGTCTGTGTTGTGTCTGTGTCTGTGTCTGTGTCTGTGTCTGTGTCTGTGTCTGTGTCTGTGTCTGTGTATGTGTCTGGGTCCTTGTCTGTCGTTCTGTGTCTGTGTCTGTGTCTGTGTCTGTGTCTGTGTCTGTGTCTGTGTCTGTGTCTGTGTCTGTGTCTGTGTCTGTGTCTGTGTCTGTGTCTGTGTCTGTGTCTGTGTCTGTGTCTGTGTCTGTGTCTGTGTCTGTGTCTGTGTCTGTGTCTGTGTCTGTGTCTGTGTCTGTGTCTGTGTCTGTGTCTGTGTCTGTGTCTGTGTCTGTGTCTGTGTCTGTGCTGCTCTGCTGTCTGTGTCTGTGTCTGTGTCTGTGTCTGTGTCTGTGTCTGTGTCTGTGTCTGTCGTCTGTGTCTGTGTCTGTGTCTGTGTCTGTGTCTGTGTCTGTGTCTGTGTCTGTGTCTGTGTCTGTGTCTGTGTCTGGTGTCTGTGTCTGTGTCTGTGTCTGTGTCTGTGTCTGTGTCTGTGTCTGTGTCTGTGTCTGGTGTCTGTGTCTGTGTCTGTGTCTCGTGTCTGTGTCTGTGTCTGTGTCTGTGTCTGTGTCTGTGTCTGTGTCTGTGTCTGTGTCTGTGTCTGTGTCTGTGTCTGTGTCTGTGTCTGTGTCTGTGTCTGTGTCTGTGTCTGTGTCTGTGTCTGTGTCTGTGTCTGTGTCTGTGTCTGTGTCTGTGTCTGTGTCTGTGTCTGTGTCTGTGTCTGTGTCTGTGTCTGTGTCTGTGTCCTGTGTCTGTGTCTGTGTCTGTGTCTGTGTCTGTGTCTGTGTCTGTGTCTGTGTCTGTGTCTGTGTCTGTGTCTGTGTCTGTGTCTGTGTCTGTGTCTGTGTCTGTGTCTGTGTCTGTGTCTGTGTCTGTGTCTGTGTCTGTGTCTGTGTCTGTGTCTGTGTCTGTGTCTGTCTGTGTCTGTGTCTGTGTCTGTGTCTGTGTCTGTGTCTGTGTCTGTGTCTGTGTCTGTGTCTGTGTCTGTGTCTGTGTCTGTGTCTGTGTCTGTGTCTGTGTCTGTGTCTGTGTCTGTGTCTGTGTCTGTGTCTGTGTCTGTGTCTGTGTCTGTGTCCTGTGTCCTGTGTCTGTGTCTGTGTCTGTGTCTGTGTCTGTGTCCTGTGTCTGTGTCTGTGTCTGTGTCTGTGTCTGTGTCTGTGTCTGTGTCTGTGTCTGTGTCTGTGTCTGTGTCTGTGTCTGTGTCTGTGTCTGTGTCTGTGTCTGTGTCTGTGTCTGTGTCTGTGTCTGGTCTGTGTCTGTGTCTGTGTCTGTGTCTGTGTCTGTGTCTGTGTCTGTGTCTGTGTCTGTGTCTGTTGTCTGTGTCTGTGTCTGTGTCTGTGTCTGTGTCCTGTGTCTGTGTCTGTGTCTGTGTCTGTGTCTGTGTCTGTGTCTGTGTCTGTGTCTGTGTCTGTGTCTGTGTCTGTGTCTGTGTCTGTGTCTTGTCTGTGTCTGTGTCTGTGTCTGTGTCTGTGTCTGTGTCTGTGTCTGTGTCTGTGTCTGTGTCCTGTGTCTGTGTCTGTGTCTGTGTCTGTGTCTGTGTCTGTGTCTGTGTCTGTGTCTGTGTCTGTGTCTGTGTCTGTGTCTGTGTCTGTGTCTGTGTCTGTGTCTGTGTCTGTGTCTGTGTCTGTGTCTGTGTCTGTGTCTGTGTCTGTGTCTGTGTCTGTGTCTGGTCTGTGTCTGTGTCTGTGTCTGTTGTCTGTGTCTGTGTCTGTGTCTGTGTCTGTGTCTGTGTCTGTGTCTGTGTCTGTGTCTGTGTCTGTGTCTGTGTCTGTGTCTGTGTCTGTGTCTGTGTCTGTGTCGTGTCTCTGTGTCTGTGTCTGTGTCTGTGTCTGTGTCTGTGTCTGTGTCTGTGTCTGTGTCTGTGTCTGTGTCTGTGTCTGTGTCTGTGTCTGTGTCTGTGTCAGTGTCTGTGTCTGTGTCTGTGTCTGTGTCTGTGTCTGTGTCTGTGTCTGTGTCTGTGTCTGTGTCTGTGTCTGTGTCTGTGTCTGTGTCTGTGTCTTGTGTCTGTGTCTGTGTTCTGTGTCTGTGTCTTGTGTCTGTGTCTGTTGTCTGTGTCTGTGTCTGTGTCTGTGTCTGTGTCTTGTGTCTGTGTCTGTGTCTGTGTCTTGTCTGTGTCCTGTGTCTGTGTCTGTGTCTGTGTCTGTGTCTGTGTCTCGTGTCTGTGTCTGTGTCTGTGTCTGTGTCTGTGTCTGTGTCTGTGTCTGTGTCTGTGTCTGTGTCTGTGTCTGTGTCTGTGTCTGTGTCTGTGTCTAGTGTCTGTGTCTGTGTCTGTGTCTGTTGTCTGTGTCTGTGTCCTGTGTCTGTGTCTGTGTCTGTGTCTGTGTCCTGTGGTCTGTGTCTCGTGTCTGTCTGTCTTCTGTGTCTGTGTCTGTGTCTGTGTCTGTGTCTGTGTCTGTGTCTGTGTCTGTGTCTGTGTCTGTGTCTGTGTCTGTGTCTGTGTCTGTGTCCTGTGTCTGTGTCTGTGTCTGTGTCTGTGTCTTGTGTCTGTGTCTGTGTCTGTGTCTGTGTCTGTGTCTGTGTCTGTGTCTGTGTCTGTGTCTGTGTCTGTGTCTGTGTCTGTGTCTGTGTCTGTGTCTGTGTCTGTGTCTGTGTCTGTGTCTGTGTCTGTGCTGTGTCTGTGTCTGTGTCTGTGTCTGTGTCTGTGTCTGTGTCTGTGTCTGTGTCTGTGTCTGTGTCTGTGTCTGTGTCTGTGTCTTGTGTCTGTGTCTGTGTCTGTGTCTGTGTCTGTGTCTGTGTCTGTGTCTGTGTCTGTGTCTGTGTCTGTGTCTGTGTCTGTGTCTGTGTCTGTGTCTGTGTCTGTGTCTGTGTCTGTGTCTGTGTCTGTGTCTGTGTCTGTGTCTGTGTCTGTGTCTGTGTCTGTGTCTGTCGTCTGTGTCTGTGTCTGTGTCTGATGTCTGTGTCTGGGTCTGTGTCCTGTGTTCTGTGTCTGTGTCTGTGTCTGTGTCTGTGTCTGTGTCTGTGTCTGTGTCTGTGTCTGTGTCTGTGTCTGTGTCTGTGTCTGTGTCTGTGTCTGTGTCTGTGTCTGTGTCTGTGTCTGTGTCTGTGTCTGACTGTCTGTGTCTGTGTCTGGTGTCTGTGTCTGTGTTCTGTGTCTGTGTCTGTGTCTGTGTCTGTGTCTGTGTCTGTGTCTGTGTCTGTCTGTGTCTGTGTCTGTGTCTGTGTCGGTGGTCTGTGTCTGTGTCTGTGTCTGTGTCTGTGTCTGTGTCTGTGTCTGTGTCTGTGTCTGTGTCTGTGTCTGTGTCTGTGTCTGTGTCTGTGTCTGTGTCTGTGTCTGTGTCTGTGTCTGTGTCTGTTCTGTGTCTGTGTCTGTGTCTGTGTCTGTGTCCTGTGTCTGTGTCTGTGTCTTCTGTGTCTGTGTCTGTGTCTGTGTCTGTGTCTGTGTCTGTGTCTGTGTCTGTGTCTGTCGTCTGTGTCTGTGTCTGTGTCTGTGTCCTGTGTCTGTCGTCTGTGTCTGTGTCTGTGTCTGTGTCTGCTGTCTGTGTCTGCTGTCTGTCTGTCTGTCTGTGTCTGCTGTCTGCTGTCTGTCGTCTGTCGTTCTGTCTGTCTGCTGTCTGTGTCTGTCTGTCTGCTGTCTGTCTGTCTGTGTCTGTGTCTGGTCTGTCTGTCTGTGTCTGTCTGTCTGTGTCTGCTGTCTGTGTCTGCTGTCGTGTCTGTGTCCTGCTGTCTGTCTGTCTGTGCTCTGCTGTCTGTCTGTCTGTGTCTGTCGTCTGTCTGTCGTCTGTGTCTGCTGTCTGTGTCTGTCGTCTGTCTGTCTGTGCTCTGCTGTCTGTCTGTCTGTCTGTCTGTCTGTCTGTCGTCTTTGTCTGTCTGTCTGTCTGCTGTCTGTCTGTCTGTCTGTCTGTCTGTCT